>LPNX010007353.1:18834-46619 GCA_001517045.1 Pseudotsuga menziesii | reverse complement strand
CAAGGTGTTCACAGCAAAGCAAATATCTGGTCTCGTGTTCGTCAGGTACATCAATGACCCAATCATCTGACGATACATCGTAGCATCAACTGACTCTGACGAAGCATCACTCAATATCTTCAGGTTCGATGCCATAGGTGTAGCCATAGCCTTGCAGTCCATCATCCCAAACCTCTTTAGGATCTCTACTGCATACTTCCCTTGTCCAAGGAAGATCCCATCTGTACTCTGCCACTCCTCCATACCTAGAAAGTAATGCATCATCCCCAAGTCCTTCATCTCAAACTCAGCAGCAAGCTTTCTCTTTGTATCAGCAATCAACCCATCTGTACCTGTCACAAATATATCATCTACATACAGTAGAAGCATCACTGGGTTGCCATATTCAACCTTGTAGTAAAGGTTGGAATCTGCTTTACTTTTGGTAAAGCCCAAACTGGATAGAAAGCTGTCAATCCTGCCGTACCAGGTCTTGGGTGCCTGTTTCAAACCATACAGGGCTTTCTTCAATCTGCATACATGAGATTCTCTGTCATGTGTCTCAAAACTGAGTGGTTGTTCTATGTACACTTCCTCTTCTACTACACCATTCAAGAAGGCAGTCTTGACATCCATCTGGTGTATCTTCCACTTCGTCACTGCAGCCAGAGCAAGTACTGATCTGATGGAAGTGTATCTGGCTACAGGTGAAAAGGTCTCTTCATAGTCTATTCCCTCTTTCTGATAGAATCCACGAGCTACAAATCTTTCCTTGTACTTTTCAATGGTATCATCTGCAGCATGCTTGATCTTGTAGATCCATTTGGAAGTGACAATTGACTTCCCTTTTGGTCTTGGGACAACATCCAAAACATCATTCTTCATGATCGATTGATATTCTTCGATCATAGCATCCTTCCATTCTTTTTGATCTGCCGCTTCTTCATAACTGGAAGGTTCTTTATCAATGAAATCACATAGTAAAGCTACATACCCAGAATTTGATCTGGTTCTTTTTCTTTCTCTGTGATTCTCTTCTGGAGCCCCATATCTTTCGACACCTTGGATAACTTCACGTACCCAAGCAGGTTTCCTCTTATGAGGATTCTTCTCTGATGGTGGATCTACAGGTCTTTGTGGTTCTTCGAACTCTCGATCTTCTTCTTGAGCTTCTTCATTCATGATTGTACCACGGATCCTGGGTGCTTCTGCTTCTGCGTCTTCAGGTTCTTCAGTAGGTCTCTTTCTGGATTTGTTGTAAGCTGTGTCTTCATCAAATGTTACATCCCTACTGATGTCAATCTTCTTGTATCCTGGAAAGTAGATTCTGTAAGCCTTCGAGCTTTCAAAGTATCCCACAAATATGCCCTTCTTTCCTGAAGGATCTAATTTTGTTCTGTTCTCTTTTGGAATATGTATGTACACTGGACAACCGAATATTCTGAGATGGCTGACTTCTGGTTTCTTGCTGGAGAAGACTTCTTCAGGAGTTTTTTTTCTAAGTACTCTATGTGGAGTACGGTTCTGTACATACACTGTTGTTCTATCAGCTTCAGCCCAAAGATGCATAGGTAGATCTTGATCATGAAGCATAGCTCTTGCAGCTTCCATGATAGTTCTGTTCTTCCATTCTGCAACCCCATTCTGTTGAGGATTATAAGGAGTTGACAACTCCCTCTTAATCCCTGATTCTATACATAGCTCTTTGAATTCATTCGAAGTGAACTCACCACCATTATCTGATCTAATGGTCTTGATCCGCTTTTTAGTATGGTTCTTGATCAAGGCTTTGAATTCTTTGAACTTGCTGAACACTTCATCTTTGTTTTTCATAAAGTAAATCCATGTCTTTCTAGAAAAATCATCAATAAAAGAAACATAGTATGCATACCCGCTTAGTGAGTTTGATGACATTGGACCGCAAACATCGGAATGGATGATTTCTAGAATGCCTTTGGCTTTGCTTTCGCTGCTAGGAAATGTCTTCTTTGTATTCTTCCCTTTCGCACATCCTTTGCAAACTCCATCATGCTTTGCTTGGAATTCTGGAAGACCTTCAACAGCTTTTCCTGCAATAGGTAGTGCTCTGTAATGCACATGTGCAATCCTTCTATGCCAAAGCTCATTTGGTTCTACTGAATCATGGATCAAGGCTTGTTCTAGATGGCCCTTCAATTTGTACAAGCCTCCTTCTTGTTCTCCAATTACTACCGCATCATCGATAGTCTTTCCTTTTGGCCACATGATGACTTGACCATCTATGAATGCAACCCGCATTCCTTTTGCATCCATTGCTGAAATGGATAGAAGATTCTTCTTAAGTCCTGGAACAAACAATACTTCTTTCATTGTTAGAGACTTACCAGAGTCTAGTTTGTATGAATATTCCCCACTACCTTTTATTTGATATTGGTAGTCATCTCCTAGTTTCACCTTGTGAGGTGATTCATGTTCTGACAATCTCACAAAAGATTCCTTGAATCCCATCATATGTTTGGAAGCTCCACTGTCTATAAGCCAATCATCACTACCATGAGTAATGTTACCTGTGAGAGCTGATATTAAAACATATTCATCCTCGCTTGAAGAATCTTCACTTTCATATCTGGATCTCTTCTTGTAGGGTTCATCATCCTCTGCGGCATGAGCATGATGTCTTCTTTTGTTCCCCTTCTTCTTATGAGAGTGGCCCTTGTTCTTAGGACAGTCTTTTGCAAAATGTCCTACCTCATCACATGTATAACATCTTAATCTTGATATATCCTTTCTGGGATGAGAATCCTTACCTTTGGAGTAATGAGGGCTTCTTCTGCTTTTCTTAGAGTGGGCTATAAGGGCTTGGTCTTCACTTCCCATCTTCTCTTCTCTAGCTGCTATCCGTGCTTCTTCTTGAGAACACTCTTCCCATAGTCTGCTGAATTTGACTAGCTTCTTTCTTGCACAGATACCTTGAATAAAAGCATCCCATGACCTAGGGAGGCCATTCAAAGTAGTCATGACAATCTCTGCATTTTCCACTTCTTCATCAACAACTTCTAATTATTCCTTGATTTGAGAAACCCTTGTGAAGTATGATTGGATAGTTTCTGCATTCTGAATCTTCACATTCTTCAGCTGGTTCCTCAAGGTCATCTTCCGATTGATGTTCTTTCCTTCAAACAATTTGGTTAGGGCATCAAACATAGCTTTAGGTGTCTTGAGAGAGGACACCTGTTGGATAAGATGATCCTTAATAGAATCAGCAATGATCCTCTTTGCCATAACCATCTTCTTCTTATGTAGGACCTTTTCCTCATCTCCCTCTGGAACTGGAATCTCCTCATGAATGAAGGAGTCTAATTCATTCTCTTCCATGACCAGGGAGATCCTATACTTCCAAGATCGGAAGTTATCAGCCCCCTCAAGCTTTTCATCAAGCTTGGTATGATGAGACATCTTTAAATAAGAACCTCAAATGGAAATACAAAGGATTTTAGATCTTACCAGGTTCAAGATGTCAAATCTGAAACTTGAGCTGAAATCCTGCAGAGCTAGTTCAGGAGCAACTAGGGTTTTGCTTTTCCGGAGTTCTGTCCACCCAAATGCCTTCAAATTTGTTCCTAACTTCAATTTTGAGGAGGAGAACAATCCAGGCCTGGGCTCACTGAAAAATTCCTCTTCTATAAAAATCCCTAATTTTCAACCCTAGTGACAGGTCCAAAACTGGAAAGCCTCAGAATTGAATTCTGTTTCGACAGAAAGATGCTCCCTAGGGAGGAGAGTAAGTCCACCTTACTTTCGCTGAAAATCTGTGGAGAAAGATCCACAAACAAGGAATCCCTAGTCTCTGCAGCTGCACAGTGTATTCTTCTCAGGTTAGCTCTAATACCATGTTAGTTTTTCAACAATTAAGCTAGCATTATGATCTTAGGATCTTTTCACTGAGAGAATAACAAGTACATCAATAAAACATGAGCATGTCACAAGAGACAAGAGACACAAAGAGTTTTCCTCAGGGAAACCATAAAGGAGAAAACCCCGCAACTTCCTCTAAGATAGATTCAACACCAAAACAGTAAGAGATCTCCCAAAAACAGCAGTAGCCTTTTGTCTTCTGTCAAGCCAAATTATTTCCTTCTCCAAAGGTGCACCACACTTGAGAGAGAAAGTGATGTATGTCACAAGTGATAAATAGAGAGACTCACACTCTCTATTGATATTCACCCCTTCACTTGAATTGCCATTTCACACGTAGGCTCAACCTAATAATTACTACTCGAGCCTACACCTTAATTAGTGTATAATAACTCAAGTGCCCCAAAACTGTGGGGACTTACCTAATGACTTGATATGACTTGTTTACATTATTAATCCTCCCGATCGGAACATCGGGGTATGACAACATGACTCAAATACATAATAGAAACATCCTGGAATAAACATCGGGTTACAATACATAAGATACATAGAAGAATACATTCCAAAGTAACATATACATCAACACAAACGCTTGAAGAAGATCAGGTACTGTGACATTTTTCATGCACTGTTATGTGTAATAATTGAGTTTATATTATTAGGTTGTCAGGGGTGTTCATAGTTGGTGTTAGTAAAATTGTTTTTATTCTAAGATATAAAATGGAAATGGGGCAGTGATACATAGTCACATGCATATTTGAATTTGAGGGATTTGAATGTCAGTTAAATTGTTTGTGAAAAGACATAACCTATAGTCTTATTGTGCAAGAAGGTGAGGGGCAAGATAACTTATGTAGTAGTTTGAGATCAATGATTCACTGATTAGAAATTGCCTGTGGTATTTATTTCTGAAAATGCATCTTATATGTCATTGATTATTAATAAATAATACAAGAACCGTATACCAGGGGTAGGTTGTGATTATGCAGATCACTCATAAGAAGAGTCATCATTTTAAATCATTAATTCATTGATTAAAAGTTGTGTGCTATTTAGTTTATTCTGAAAATGCATTATATCCAGTTCTAGATGAAATTGTGCTGCTCACTGTGAACTAATTGTGGTGATCAAACATTAAAGGGGTAGCATCACTCAAAAGGATATGCCTATAAATATGATTGCATTCTAGATACTTCTCCTAGAATTTCTGATCATTCACCTTCCCCCAAACATCTCTCCTTTCCAGTTAAAAAGAGGGGTGTCAAAGAATGTTGGATTCATCAATAATGCATTACCTAAAGATCTGGCAGTCATGCAGCCCCAAAACAGATGTTCAACTGACTTAAGTGTGAAAGAACACAACACAAATTTATTAGATTGCGGAGCTTTCTATTGGACAAAGACTTATTTTAGATTAGTTATATTACAAGAGTTGAATTTTGTTTCACTCTTATAGTAAATAGGTTCTTTTATTCATTTTAGGAAATTGCTTATTGTGAATAGTTCATGTGATAGAAACTTGACTGATTCCTGCCCTTTTTCCTTTGTTAAAAGACACCAATTCTTGTGATACACACCTTGTCTTCTTTGCTGCAAAGGTTCTCCAAAATTTTATGGATTACAACAATCCAGTAGTCACTCTAATCAGAGATCTTGGAGGTCTAGACAATACTATTAAGAGACTACAATTTGAGGTTACAAGTGTTGTGGAATTGTCAGCAGAAATCAATATTGCATGTTCACCATATGATGATGATAAAGGCCAAATTCTATATTCTCGGAGGTTTATTATCAAGGCCTTACTCAAGGCATTGGGATCAACAATGTATGCCACAATAAGGCCTGCAGGCTCAGAGGAGAGTACCTTTCCATCAAGCCTATCATTAATATTTTATCATTCCCATAAGTTTCATGGTGACATATTCTCTTCAGCTATGACACTTATGAGTGAACTCATTCATAAAAATCCAACTTGTTTTTCAATGCTGCATGTAGTAGGTCTTACAACTGCCTTCTTGGATGCTATATTGCTTCTCCCTTCCTCAAAAGAACTTTGCTGCATCCCTAGTGGTCTTGATGCACTATGTCTCAACAATACAAGATTGCAGGAAGTGACTGAAAGAAATGCTTTGCACTTTCTTGTAAATGTCTTCACATCACGAAGTATTTGCTTACCATTGAATGAAGGGGTTGCTCATTTAGACAATTCAATGGAAGAGCTGATGCCATTTCCCTTCTCTGAGGGGACCTGGTGTAGATTTTATCATTGAAATTCTTGAGAAAGTTGCTTTAGTGGGTGGCATGGGGTTAGAAGCCAAAGAAAAATTGGATAGTCCTATTCCTATGGATACTAATTCTGAAGAGAATCATAATGAAGGTGTTGGAACTAGTGGATTGTCTGTTGAAAATATGACTAATGAATGCTTTCTACAATTTTGCATTTTATATGCCATGGTGTTTGTGCATCGGGCAATGGAAAATACTAAAACTTGAAGAATATTTGTTGACAAAAAGGGCATTGAAGCCCTTATGAGGTTCTTGAATCTTTCAAGTATTCCACTATTGTCAAAAGGGATGTCTATAGTTGTGCACATGGTTGCAGTTTGCAAAGAATTCACACAGCAACACTCAGTTTCCCTTGTAAAGGTATTTTGTGCTCATCTGAAAGAGCATCTCAAGACTACATTAAATGTTTTGAATCCTGTTGCAGGGACTAATTTATTAGCTACAGAAGATGGACTGAATCGAAAAGTCTTTTGGTGCTTGTTTGTGGTACAATTTTTTGTCTTTCTAGTTGATGCTACTAAAGAGAATGCATAATATATCTGTTCTCTTCGCTTTTCTTTCATCTATATTGGAATTTGAGTGTATAGGTGCTGCAACTCTACCATCTCTAGAATTTTGTTTCTTTTTTAAGATATAATTGATTTAGATTTTAGTGGATTTCTAGATTTCTGTAATGATGCAAGTTTAGAGTGATCATTTTGAGGAGTTCTATGCACCTGAATTAGAAAAGCATGGGTACATAGTTGTTTATAAGAAGAAGACAACAGAGGTTTGATTTTTGATTTCCTAATATTTTTTTGGTGAAAGTTCCATATTTCTTGAGATGTAGACCAGAAAATGAAATAACATATGTATTTGGATTACAACCTATAATACTATTGCTAACATCAGATTTTTCTGTGTATTACAATAAATACAAAGAAACAATACATAAATCACACACCACAAAGAACATATATTTCTCCTAGAAATCTCAGAGGAGGCTTTGCTCGAATCCAAGAATAAATATACAACAAGATTTTAACCTCAATCAACAGTTGAGGGATAAGTTGCAACAGTCAAAGAAGATCGAAGACTGTAGTTTGACCTCCAGACCTCAAAAGGTTTTATTTCTTGTTTGGTTAAAAGTCTCGTCTGACAAACACAAATTTGTCATAGTTTTTGTAGCTGATCAAATATCATAAAACCTGTTTACATAAGAAGCCAAGAATAGACACAATACCTGTATGGCTTCATACAATTTTCTCTTTTTGCGTGACATCATAATCTGTGGCATAGCCTTCAAGTCATCTACATCCTTGTCTGGTCTAGAACCTATGGTTGGAGCCTTCAAGTCACTTGCATCATTCTCTTCATCTTCAGAATCTTCAAGTGATTCTTGTATTGCTTTGCTTGACAATGATGCAGAATATGGAATGCCTTCAAGTTCCTTTGTCAACTCTTCTTGATATGACCTTTCAATTTCCATTTCCTGCAATAATTGATAACTGGGTATCAAAATGATCTATTACTTACTGAAACATCCATTGAAATTGAAAGTAATATTTTGAGTTTAAAAACATAGTAGCTAAGGAATTCTTCACAAACATCTTGGTTAAATAAGAATTAATTGCATATAAAAGAAATTACCTATGTACCCTTTCTGTTGTTGCATTGGCTTCATTTCGATAGGCAATAGCGTCTGCCAATATTTTTTGGGAATCATTGATAGCCTGATCCTCCATCCCTGACATAGGTAAAAATTGTTGTTTTGCTTGTTTCTTTTCTGTTTTTGTTGTTACAAAAATTACTTAATAAACACATTTCTTGGAGTTGAACAATGCAGAAATGTGTATGTGGAATTACAAAATAATCAAATCATATGGTGGGGACATGAAACAATCGAGTTACAATACTACTCCATGAGGACACTAAGTGATCATGTTCTATCATTGTCTTATTACTAATGTAAAATTTATTAACACTACCAAAACCAATTAAGGATCTATGAAACATTTTCAAGTTCCACAAGGTTTAAGAAAACCCTTAAGGGAGTGTCAAGATCACAACTAAATGATAAAATATGAAAATATACAAATGAAAGTGTAATAGGCTAAATAAAATACTTGAGAAAGGGTGAAGTGAAAAGGTAAAGCCTAGAAATGGAGGAACTGTTTCTCAGAATGAGGGGCAGAAATAGAGGTGGAAGTAAAGAATAAATGCTTTCTTCATGTGAAATCAAATACATTTCCAAGTATGTCTCCTTTTGAGCTCTATATATTCCTGCTCATTGTAAGCAAATGCTTAGACATACTTAATTAAAATTAAGTAGGGATTATGAACATATATTGAATAGCAAGTATTCAAAATTTTATACAAATGATATGCCTTAACATGAGTAACCAATTGTTAAAGGGCAAGGTTGTAGTAATGCTCATTAAGGATGGTAGTGGAAGATCAAGAAAAGCTAAGTCTCAACCAACCCTGAAAAGAAAGGATTGATAACCCTAATCTAAGTGTTTGGAAACTCAGGATTTGTTAGAATAATCAACCCATAGTTACCTACCTTAGACATTAATTAAATCATTTTTGTCTTATTATTTAGTCTCCTAGATTCCACTCTATGCTAGTTGCCTTCTACATGTCATAGAAGTCAACACTTGCTAAAACTGAGTCATGGAGCGCTTGGGAAACCTCCTGGAAACCATATTTAGCATGTCTGCTTTATTCCAGATCCTCCAAAGCGCATATCTTATTTTTCTGTAAAGTTGCCTCTTTTATTGAGAATTAAGGAAAAAGGAAAAGCTAGACTAGGTGTAGTTGACTTGTTTTTTGCCCAGATCATCCTCCATCCTTTTCTCCTAATAAAAGAATGTATGAGTTTTATTTCCATCCCTTATTAGCTTGCCTACTTGACTTTTCCAATTCATGAACATTTTAGTGGATTTGGAAACTGCTTTATGCACCTATGGGGGATATGACTAGATTTAGTAAGCCTACTTTTTGACTATTTTGAATGGCATCCTTATGAATTCGAATCTCTCATGTAATTATATATTGCAGCATCCTATTACTTCACAAGGTTGGTTATTGTACACTTATTTAATACAGATTAGTGTTAAGCTCCAATTTCAGTCTCCTTTGATGTTAATTTTGCATGTTTGATTAGCGATTTTGTGAGTGTAATTGTTCTATCACTTGGGTTCAATTTCCACATGGTATCAAATCCTTTGCATATCGATTTCTCTCCTTCCATATTTCTATTGCAGGTTCAACATCTTGACTGGGAGTATTTTCTGCTGACTAAAGGGCACAGTTTTTTAGCTATGGACCAATCTCAGAAGATCATCTTGACTCCATTTAATTTCTTTGAATGGAAAGATGAGATGGAGATATTTTTGAGAGAAAAAGGTCTCTACAGTGTTACTATGGAAACTCAAGTAGATCCCAATGCAGCTGCAGAGAAAATAAAATGGCACAACAAGAGGGATGAGGCCTATGGTCTTTTGTGTCTGAGCGTTTTCAGAGACCTCCTCTTCCATCTTAATGGATTGACATCACCTAATGAAGTGTGGGAGAATATTGTAGATATTTTTGGTAATACAGATGAGATGAGAGGACATCAAATCAAGAATGAGCTGATCTCCTTGAGTCCCAGTAGCTTTGAATCCTTACAAATCTATTTTTCCAAGTTTAAAGCCCTTGTTTTGCAGCTAAAATAGTGTGGAATTGAAATTAAGTAAGAGAAACTAGTTTTGGCCATACTCTCGAAGCTTGGACCTGATTATTTAGTGTTTTTTTCGACCTTCCATGCCACCAAGTTGACAGCTCGAGCCTAGAAGATGCCTAAGCTTGCACAGTTCATGGAATCTCTCACATAGGAAAAAAGATAAGTTGGTGATGATGGGCACTATCAAACCTTCCAAAGACCAAGATTTGGTTGCTAGAGATTTAAGGGTGGATTCAAAAATCAAGAAAAAGGATAAAAATCCACCCGAGCAAAAGAGAGACAAGAACAAGTCTCAAGAGGAGCCCCAAGGCTCCAAGAAGAACTTCCAGAATAAGAAGAACAAAGGAGAAATGAGAAAGTGTGCATACTATAGTAAGGGATATCATCCTGAGAGCTCTTGTATGAAGAAGAAAATTGACATGTTGACCCAACTCCTGGAGAAGAATAACATCCCCCTTCCTGATTTCTCAAAGAAGAGGGAAGGAGGATAAAATTCAGAGGACAGAGAGAGAGTACATGCTTTGGTTGCTGGCACATCAAGTTCACCTAGCTTCATCATAGACTCTGGAGCTTCTAGACATATGGTTTCAACAAAAAAGGCATTCTCCTCTCTTGACATGTCGAAAGGCCCACCAATAGTTTTGGGAGATGACTCTCTCACTGACAGTTTGGGAAAACGAAGGATTGATCTTGACCATGGTAAGTTAAATAATGTGTTGTATGTTCTAGGTCTTGCCTCTAATCTCATGTCAGTGTATCAGATGACTCACACATGGTATCCAAAGAAGGTCATATTCTCCCCTGATGATGTTGAAATCATTGAGATTTCGAATGGTAAAGTCATAGCAAAAGGTGTTGTTCATCACACTTCGGAGGTATACATGTTTTCCCATTTTCTACCCTACTCAAACCCCTCTGCTCTTCTGATTCATGCTAATGAGGCAAGCAAGATTTAGCATGAAATATTTGGCCAACTTAACTACAAGTATCTTTCTGATTTGACTGAAAAATATATGGTCATAGGGTTACCAAAGATCAAGTTTTCCAAGGGAGTCTATCAAGGTTGTATCCTAAGAAAACACCCAGAGCACAAATTTGAGAGAGCTAGTCATGAGAGAACCTCTGCACCTCTTGAGTTGATCCATGGTGACATTACTGGTCCATTTCCTTATATGTCCATGAGTCAATCCATATATGCACTAACCTTCATAGATGAATTTTCTAGGTATTGTTGGGTTTACTTCCTAAAGCATAAGTCTGAAGTTTTTGACCTCTTCAAAGTCTTTAAGGCCTTGGTTGAAAACTAGTCTGAGAGGAGACTCAAGATCCTCAGATATGACAATGGTGGTGAGTATGTCAAGTCTGAGTTCATTCAATATTGTAAAGATGCAGGTATTCAAATGCATCATTCGATCCCTTACACACCACAGCAAAATGGTGTTGCTGAGAGAAAGAACAGGCCACTGAAGGAGATGGCAACCTGCATGATGGAGGCTAAGACTTTGCCACCAAAGTTTTGGGCCGAGGATATAAAATATGCATCTTACATATAGAATAGGGTTCCTCATAATTAGCTTGATGGTATGACTCCTTTTGAAGCTTGGAGTGGGAACAAGCCAGATGTGACCCATTTCAGGATTTTTGGCTCAAAGGCTTAGGCTAGAATTCCAACTGAAAAGAGAAAGGCTTTGTAGCCCCAAAGCCAAGAGTGCCTATTTGTTGGGTATTATAAAGATTCAAAAGGGTACAATTTGATCAACTTGAGCACTAACAAATCCTTCATTGAAAGAAGTGTTCAGTTCCAAGAAGAGCCTTTAGTAGCAGTTGAAGTTGGAGAGTATTCTTCACCACCAGATCCATTGATTGTAAGTGGAGAGACTAATGAGTTTGATGATTATGATGTGTCTGATAATGATGATTTGATTCCAGATATTGACATTCCTACAAGACAAAAATGGGCAGCAAATACCATTCATGCAGCTAGGGAACTAGCTGGAAATCCTAGTGACACTAGGAGGACTACATCTCAATTTGAGAGTGCCCTGTGTATGAAAGATCCTTTATTTGCTGAGAAGTAATATTTGATGGTTGAATCAGATCCACAGACATATGAAGATGCATCACATGATCCAATATGGAAAACATCCATGAAAGAATAATTCAGCTCGCTCCAGAAGAACAACACTTGGGAACTGATTGATCTTCCCCCAGGGAGGAAGCTAGTTCAATGTAAGTGGGTTTTCAAGACTAATTTTTCTGCTGATGGTTCACCTTTGAAATATAAGGAAATATTGGTAGCCAATGGATACTCACAAGTACATGGTATTGACTATAATCAAACCTTTGCACCAATGGCAAAGATGGACTCCATAAGGCTAGCTTTAGCCATTGCAGCTTCGAAGCAGTGGGAGGTACATCACATGGATGTGAAGTGTGCTTTCCTAAATGGAGATATTAATGAAGAGATATACATGAAAAAACTTGAAGGGTTTGTTTCTAATCCATATTTTGTGTGCAGGTTAAAAAAATCATTGTATGGGCTCAAGCAAACCCCCACGGCTTGGTATGCCAAGATTAATGACTTTCTGCTGTCATTGAGTTTTGTTCAATGCAAGTTTGATCCTAATGTTTATTTGAAGCTGATTCATGGTTCTTTGATGATTATTGAATTGTATGTGGATGGCCTTCTGATTACAGGAAGTTCAAAGAAAGAGATTGCCTCCTTGAAGGATGCAATGAACCATGCATTTTCTATGACAAATTTGGGATTGTTGAGCCAATTTTTGGGTCTCGAAATTGCTCAATCCCAACATGGAATCAAAGTACATCAGTCCAAGTATGCCTTATATTTGCTAAAAAAGTTCAACATGAAATATTGCAAGCTAGGAAAGACTTCTTTCCTTTCAGGAGTTAAGCTTGAAGAAACAGGTTCTTCTCCTATGGTAAATAATACACTGTATAGGCAGTTGATTGGGTGTTTTCTTTATCTTACACACACTCGACTAGATCTATATTATGTAGTTAGTGTGTCTTCAATATACATGGATCATCCTCATGAGATCCATTGGATAGAAGCCAATAGGATCCTTAACTTTGTTCAAGGAACAAGAACTCATGGGATCTTCTACAAAGCTAAATCTGATCTTGCTTTGATTGGGTTTACTGACAGTGATTGGGCAGGTGACAACACAGATCAAAAGTCAACATCAAGATATGTGTTCATGCTTGCAGAAGGACCAATCAGCTGGTCAAGCAAAAAGTAGAGTTCCATAGAACTCTCATCTACAGAAGCAGAGTATAGAGGAATTGTATAAGCAACAACTCAATGTTTGTGGTTGCAAGGAATACTTGGAGAACGTGGCTTTGAATCAGAGTTTTCAACTATTTTCTACTATGATAATCAGAGCACCATTCGAATCTGTAATGATCCAGTTCAGAGACAGCGAACCAAACACATTGAGATCCATATGCACTACATCAGACATCTTGTGTATGATGGCACCATTCATCTACTCTTCTGTGCATCTTCAGGACAAGCAACAGACATCTTCACCAAAGTTTTTTGTGAGAAGACATTCAAAAATATCAAATCACTATTGTGGATTGCTGATCATGCTGTGAAGCATGATTGATGACAATATTTTCAAATTTTGTTTTACTGACCATGTTTAAGGGAGGATTTTCCCACTTGGTTTTTGCCTCTTTCCTTGGTTGAATGGACAAGTAGTATGTAAAGGGTGACTAAGCCTTGTTGCTAGGCCCTATAGTTTTTTGATATTTAATCATAAATTAAGGATTAAGGGGGGGTTTTAGAATAATCAACCCATCGTTACCTACCTTAGACATTAATTAAATCATTTTTGTCTTATTATCTAGTCCCCTAGATTCCACTCTATGCTAGTTTCCTTCTACATGTCATAGAAGTCAACACTTGCTAAAAATGAGTCATGGAGTACTTGGGAAACCTACTGGAAACCATATTTATCATGTCATACTTATTCTAGATCCTCAAAAGTGCATATCTGCTTTTTTTGTAAAGCTGCCTGTTTTATTGAGAATTAAGGCAAAAGGAAAAGCTAGACTAGGTGTAGTTGACTCGTTTTTTGCCCACATAATCCTCCATCCTTCTCTCCTAATAAAAGCATGTATGAGTTTTCTTTCCATCCCTTATTAGCTTTCCTACTTGACTTTTCTAATTCTTGAGCATCTTAGTGGATTTGGAAACTGCTTTATGCACCTATGGGGGATTTGACTAGATTTAGTAAACCTACTTTTTGACTATTTTGAATGGAATTCTTATGCATTAAAATCTCTCATGTAATTATATATTGCAGAAGCCTATTACTTCACAATTTTGGCTATTGTACACTTATTTAATATAGATTAGTGTTATGCTCCAATTTCAGTCTCCTTTGATGTTAATTTTGCATGTTTGATTAGCAATTTTGTGAGTGTAATTGTTCTATCACTTGGGTTCAATTTCCATAGGATTTAGTGAATCAAAGTCTCACCATCAGTGATTTTGGATCCATATAGCTTGTTAATGTGTACTAGTTATTCTATATATGATCACAATCTAATTATTGTGCTCTAGATAGCAAGATTAAACCATAGTAGCAACATTCATATATGAATTTGAATTTGAATACATTCAATATGGAAAAAATACATAATGAAAAAATTCAGTATGGCTCCAATATAGAAGCATACATCTCATAGATATGAAAAAATGTGTTTTGTTCCAAGTTTTAGAAGAATTTCAGCTTGAAGGCAATCCAATAAATCAGAGAAAATAACTTGAAATTTTTTCCAATCAGTTTATATTTATAGATGTATCAAGATATATTTTTAAAAAATATTTTTAAGGTTTTTGGGTTTATGAGTCTGTGGGGATTAAATACATGTGTTATATGTTAGTTTTCTACCTAGGGAAGTGTTCCCCTAGGTGAATTTATCCTTTAGTCACCTAGTGAAGGGAAATAAAGTGAACCTTGTATTAAATGATTTAAGTGACATTTAATATGACTTTATTGTCTAAAGTCACTTTTTGAAAAATTTAAGTGGGTGAGGGAAATTAACTTTTTAGAAATAAAAAGTTTGCATTTAATTTCCACCATTGATCTAATTCATTCCCAGCCATTGGATTAATATCTCTTCACCTACCTAGGGTTGAGACCAAAAAGAGGCAAAAAGAAAAAACATTTTCATTCTTGTGGAGAAGAGTGAACGAGAGAGAGATGAGGAGAGAAGCGAACGCACATCGAGGTAGATTACTGAAGAGTATTCCAGTGGGCATGAATATCAAGGAGCCACTTTTACCGCCACACTGATACCTAGGTAGTACGGATAGCATTTATTGATGGGACGCAATTCTAGAAGGGTACGACTGCATTTATTGCAGACACAATTTTCTAGGAATAAGTACTGATTCTGTACAGTTCAGTTTTAGGGAATCATTTTCTAGAAAATCAGGCACAGATTTTGAGGAAGAAATCTGGCACATTTCTCGAGAAATACAGATAGGTTTTGTGGCATGTTTTTTGAGGCCGTACGACTACATTTAATGCAATACATATTGTACGGTCTGTGACTGTTTTGGCATAGATTTTGAGGGATGCATTAATTGCTCTCTGGCACAGAAATAGAGAACAGGAGGTTGCTGATAATTTTAGCACATTTTTTTAGAATATTTATGCACAAAAAACGAGGCATCTTTGCATAGAAATCGAGACAGTCTGCTGGGTGATTTTTGTTGGTTGAGATAAGTTGCTTTTGACTATAAATGAATGTCTAATTTTTCCTGAAGCAAATAATAAAAACTCTCTCTCTCTCTCACTGGTTTTCCCCTAGTGGGTTTTTCCAGGGCCATTGGCTGAAAATACTAGTGTTCCGTGTGATTAAATGGCATGCTGATTTCTATTTGCTATCACTAAAAAAATTTGTTTTACAACATTGTTTTAAGTCTAAAATTTTTGCTTATTTCCAGAACTTTATTTTTCTGAGAATGCCATAAACTGTGATATAAATTTTACTTAAAACCGGTGGCTGAAAACTATAAAAAATCTACACTATATTATCAAAGATGCTCAACAGTAAGTTGACCATACTATATATGCATAGTAAGTTGACCATACTATATCTGCATAGTGGAAAATTCACCAAATTTTGTACTAGGGCTAAATTTCTATACAGCAAAGTCCAATATGGCCAAATCTTGCTATTATGTTTTAAACTTTAAAACCTCATAACTGTTTTTATCTACCAAATCCATTAGAATTTACATCTTTAAATTTTGAAGTTTCAACCCTTATTAGGCCTTTGATTGTGAAATTTAAGTCCCCTTGCTGCTACTATTTACTCCTTGAAGAATATTCAATTGCAAAGAAAATTTTCTTTGGCTAATTTGTTTTCTTTTTATACATATGATCTTGTGGTAATCCTAATTGTGTGTATATAGCCCACTTCTTTTTTATTTAGAGCCTCTGGTTGAAGTTTTTGTTTTATTCTCTTACTCAAATGTTGAATTTTTTTTTGATCGCAATGACAATGATAATCTAATTTAAGGTCACATCCTAAGCAGTGGCCAAATATTGATGTATAAGAACCTTTTGGTACCAAACATCACTTTTGGTTAAACTTTCCCATAGACTGGTCTTGTCATAAGGATCTATCATCTCTAGATGGATGGTTGCTTGTTAGTTCCCAATTCCTATTTGTTCTTTGTTTACAGACAATTCAGTTTTATTCATCTTCTTGTAGGAAGACATGGAAACTTTTTTGTCTGCCCCTAATTGCAACTGTATTATAAATTCATTCATTTTCTATTTGTGAATATTATAATATAACCATTCCCTACATTAAACCACCAAGGAGAATAATTATTTATGCTCTCACTCTGTAACCAAACTCTATAACCTGCTATCCTCCTCATCGAGTGCAGATTAGCTATAAGTTAAAACACAACTTCTCAGATGGTGTATGAGTAGAGTGTGGCAAACAAGAGGATTGGAAGAATATCTTTGGGATTGCAAGTTTTCTAGGTATTTTTTGGATTTACTACTGGTCAATGGTTCCACGATATCCTTGGAGACCTCTTTGTTGAACAATAGTCTTCTGTGGTGATTCCTGTTTTTGTAGGAAATTGGTTTTGATTTTGATTTTGAGATGCTAAAGTTAAGGGATCAAATGAAACTCCATACTTACTATGTAACCATGTTCTTACTGTGGCTTGGGAGGTTTGTATTGGCCTTATATTGGTAATTTGCAGGTTTCTTATGGTATGTTATTGAGTTAATTTCTCACCCTTTCCTTGGAAGGTGAGCTGTAATCTAACTTTTGGAGGCCCTGTAGAAGAAGCATATTGTAGCATGCAATTTCATAGGTATTTGGATGACTTGGCTAGTCAAGCTTGTGTGAAGATCATGTTGCTTGGGAATTACATTGTGCATTCTTATTTTGCAGCTCAGCCAGGAATTCTTTCCGTTCTTGCTTAGTTATGAAAGGGAAGGTGTATGATGCCTTGTTTTCTGTGATGCACTATGTATTCTTTAGTGTAATAAAAGTCTCATTTTCCTTACAAAAATAGCGTGCTTTGTAATCCCTTTTTCTTTACCTGACATGATTAACATTTTCGGCTATGATACCTTTATTTTAGCTGCTTTTCAACTTCTACAAAATTGTTCTTGGGCATGTATTTACATATTTTGGTTGTTAAATTTCAATGGGGGTAACCAGCGCAGAAGATAACATAGTGTTTGTATATGGTGCCTTTGTAATCTATACTATTTGTTATTTTCAAAAGCTTTACCTCTGGTTGTTTTATTTTAGACAAGTATAGCAGAAAATAAACCATGGAGGACGGGTATCTATGCAACTTGATTTATCTATTTATAAAATTTGAATTGGAAGCATTTAGGGTTGGAATTATTGCTTTTTTAGTGAGAAGGTATGATTTTTATGACCATCTAAGTATGTCTTCTGCCATGCAGTGAATGCAGTTACTTCAATGGATTAACCTTTTATTGTGTCATTAAACACTTTGTAATTCAAGTTGGGGATCCAAAGTTGGCAGGAACCAAGGAAGACTGGACTGCCGGTGGTCAGCTCAATGTTCAACTTGAGTTCAGGTTTGTATTGTTAGAATTTTTTTAATTAATTTCTGAATTTGGTGTCACATTGTATTGTATTTTATTGTAGTAAGTTGGGCATGGGAAAAAACATTTCCCACTTGTTATAACTTGTCACAGAAAAGCAATGCAAGCCAGGATGTAAATGTGTATATCTCAACAGGAATGTCTAAATGGTGTACTTGACTGTTGATTTGCATATTATTTTGGTTTTTTCTGTCGATTAAAAGTAATATGGGTAGTTATTTAACTACCATAGCTAATCCTATAAAGTCTAATAAGGCTATTAGATTTCTATGTCAACTAGTGGCCAGTAAGATACTCTTTATCTAGTAAGGCATCACAGTTCTTGTTTATTAACAAATTAAGCTTCACATCTAAGTCTGTCAAAGAAGTTTCTTTGTTAGCTACAAGTTTTTAGTCATAAGTGGACTGAGCTGAAAAATTGTTCCTTTTGTGCAATCTTGTTATTTGATGGTTTCCATTGAATTTTATTTAGCTACTAGCTGTATAGCATTTGCTTCTTTTAATATAGCTAATAATTTTATTTGTTTGGCTTGGGTTTTTATCAGTCCAAAGCATGAAGCATTCATACTGGGGATCTCCAAATCATAGGATCAAGGGGATGGATTTGAGCTTTTCATAACAAAAGCACGCCTTCCATATTTAAATGATAAGCTTAATGTATTTGGGCATGTTCTAAAAGGTCAAGATGTAGTTCAGGTATTGTATCATTCATTGAGTTATCTTCAGAGATATCTAAGATTAGATTATACACTGAGGATCATATGGCTGAAAAATTAAAAAGGGTTCTATCATATTCAATTTATAAATGCTCCTGAGGTATAATCCAATATAGATGCTTGGAGTTTAAAGGTTGAAAAATTTCTAATCACAGATCTCTATTGATGACAAAGTTTAGTTACTAAACATACACCACACTTAATAGACCCGAGTCTTGCTGCCTACTTCTATAATGCAATCAGTTAGCTTCATTGATCTCAACATATATAAACTATTATTTTTCCTCTATATATAAAATCAAGTGCTTTTCTATCTTACGCATTTTTTTGGAAGCAATATATTAGATTATTTTTTATATTTTACGTTTTCTACAATATTTCTTTGTTATTTTTCCTTAGATGTTAAAACATGGTATTTCAAATTGCATTCCACATTATTTTAGGTATACATTCATTTATGCATATTTGTAATTCATGCACTGGTTGGGCATGCTTCCTTTGAATTTTGGAGGTGCTCTGTTCATCACGTCCTCTCTCCAAACATATTCTTTTTTATGCTTGAACTTTATATCAGCACAAGGGTGTGTGTCCCATGTGTTTCCCTATCCCCAAAGAAAGGGAGGAGATGTCCCCTTTTTTTTCAAACAATTATTTGAAGGGGGGGACATGTTAAGTCCCTAACCATAACCCTCATTCATTATTATTACTTTAATTATCTTTATGTCATCTTGCAATTGTTGCTTGCTAGTCCTCTTTGTCTTCTTTATACTAGGAGACTCATTTTAATGATCAACTTATCCTTTGCATTTGATATCTTGTAATAGAAGGTTGGAGGCTTCTTATTCATTTATTCTTTCACTTAATTTAGGCATGGCATTACTGGATTGGGACTTTTTTTTGCTTACTTGGCTAGCTAGTCCATAATACAAGACAATACCCTAATTTGAGGATAGGTGAAAATTTCCCATTTTCTATGGGATGTCTCTTCGGAAGAAGGGATGTTACCCTGGCATCCCCTTCCCAAAATAGAAAACCCTCCTTTTAGGAGAATAAAAGATAAGTAAAAAAGAAAACAAAAATTGAGGAAAGAAGCCATAAACCTAATACATGAACTAAATCAAGTTTCTACTAAATTAAGTGAAAGAATGAATGATGGATGCATTCAAAGCAGCTTTTAGTCATTTGTAAAGCCTACAATGCATGTATAATTTTTTAAGATCCCGTCCCCTAGTAGGCTAGTTCCCTAAAAGTTAAGAACTAATTCATAACATGAACAAATACAAATAATTACAATAAGCATGGCATCCTGTTATAAACATGGCTAAGTTTTAACCCTATCATTTAAAAATTCATAGCTTAACTTTGATGTTTCCTTCCGATAATGGAGGATGCATTCGAAAAATATTTTATTCATTTTGCTTCATTGACCGACAGGATATGAAACCTACAGGATGAGTATATGACTTTGACATCCCATCCCCTAGTCAAGCTTGCTCCCTAAAATTGGGAATTATTGACAAGATGACAAAATTACAAATATGCAAGGCATCTTGTTATGAACTCAGTTTAACTCTGTCATCAGAAAATACTTTTTGGACAATAAACAATTTTATTTGGGTTGTCCAATGATCCAGCCCCTGTATCCTGTATTAATCTAGAGAAACTATTTGACATACTTGTAAATGCTACTAACTTTGTAATCTAAAACTTCTTTGTGGGCAATAAATAGTTTCATTTGGGTTGACCAATAATCTAATCTTTGTATCTAGATTAATCTAGAGGAACTAGTTGGGTTCCCTATTTTGTACTAAAAAGGGAAGAAAAGCTAATATACTTATGAAACAAATATACTGAAATAAAAAATACGTCAAAGAGAAAGAAAGAGAAAAATAGCATTCCAAGTACTTCTTACCTTGTAGAGATCCAGCAAGACATTGTCAATGGACTCTTGTGCTTGGTCATCACAAGTCCAAACAACAAGAAAAATGGAAGACAAAACCAAATACTTCTGATAAAGGTATGTCTCTGCAAATCCTTTCTTTTGATTTGGTTTTCACTTAGTGATTATTTTTATGTGCTTTGATATTTGTCTATAATATGCTGCACTTGTTATATTTTCATTCAAATTTTGTTCTTTTGTTATATGGAATACAACCAGGATAGGGTCAGATGGAAGAAAATAAAGATCAGCTTCAACTTCCAGGAGCTCCTCATTCTAAACCTACCCTTGATATCAAACAACCTGATCTAATTCAAGATCTAAAAGCTCTGAAGACAATTATGATTACCAGTAATGGTAAGAAATATCAAGTAATGACCCAACTGTCAAATTCTACGGGATCAACGAACCACTCAAATTCTCTTCCAAAAAAGATTAAACATAGCTCTGTCAAGAGCAAGAGCTTAAATGATGTAGGTCAATAGTCTCTAGAAAAGGTTCAAGCAGGCACAAGCATATTACACCAAGCAATGAAAGGGAATGATAGTAGAGGGAATACACAAGTCGAAACAGCAAGAAAAATGGAAGCCAAAACCAAATACTTCTGATAATGGTATGTCTCTGCAAATCCTTTCTTTTGATTTGGTTTTCACTTAGTGATTATTTTTATGTGCTTTGCTATTTGTCTATAATATGCTATAATATGCTGCACTTGTTATATTTTCATTCAAAATTTTGTTCTTTTGTGTGTCATGCATCTCCATCAAGAGCATAAATCATTGTGCGTAATTCTTTAAACAAATTCACAATGATGTCTTCCTCCTTTGTGTCAGAGGGTGATGCAGTGCAAGGAAAGTGCAAGAATGAAAGTGAGCCAGACGTACATAAGCCTCTTAATAAGTTCAAGGCGAGAGCAGTAGTTTATGGCTCTAATGGTGAATTGTCAATAGTTCCTAGAGAATCAAGCAAATCTGATAACGTGCATGGAACACCAATGCATGGTGTGAGACCTATTGCATCTAATGGAGTTATGGGAAGGGATCCTGATGGAGCAGTTGCTGCAAGTCCTATTACAAGAGACCATGGAAAGCTACAAGAAGTTCTATACTGAAAGAGGCCAAGGATATGAAACACTCTGCTAACAAATTGAAGGTCTGCTTGATGTTAATTATCCTTATTGCTCCATCTATACATACCCTAACATTATTCTCATGATTTGATGCAATCCAATGTTTAAAATGCTAAATTCCTTAGAAGTCTAACATATCTGCAATAGATGTTGTAGACTATGGGAGGTAGTGACCTTGAAATCACTAGTCATTACTTTCAAGCGGCTTTAAAATTTCTTCATGGTGCTTCATTATTGGAGCCTTTCAATTCTGACAATGCAAAGAATGGAGAAACAACTTAGGATATGAAGGTGTATATAGATACTGCCAGGATCTGTGAGTATGTCCCATTCCTTGCATGTGTTTCTACAATAACTCTTCTTGCAACAACTATTTCAGAAGGACCAAAGAAAGAACCATAGCTGCAATAAAAGAAAATTCCATTATATTATAAACTATAATTCTCAAAAACATGAAAACAATTGGTAATAATGGAATTCTACCAAAAAATTCCAAATACACAGTTAACTTACGCATCATTGTATGGGAGCTTTCTATTTGAATCATTTTCCAAAAAAGTTTGTTCCAAAAGTTTTTGCTTCAATTTCTGCCTTAATTTCTGCCACTCAAGTTCTTTCAATTGTTCTCTCCTCTCTAAATATTCCTAGCATTCCCTAACTACAAAAGGGTCTTCATCAGGTTCTGACTTTTCATATTGTCCTAGCTCTTCATCATCATCCTCTTCATACTCTTCTTCCTCTTCTTCTTCCACTTCTTCAGGTTCATCATCTTCATCTAAAATATTTGAGTAATCCATGTTCTTCCTATAAAAGTCCTGAAAAATATTCAAGAAATTAATACATCATAATTAACACCAGGTTATAAGTTCATTGCATGGATAAACATCATATGTTGAGACCATGCACTTAATACTGCATCAAATGGTAATAGGAATTTCAAAATTGTACATAGCTCTCAGGAATTAGTTTCTCATAAATACTAGTTACTGGTAAGTTGTAATAGTAATAATTATGTAGTTTGTAGATTGCTATCTATCATAAATTTGTTTGAATATCATCATTTTCATGCCATAACAACTTCTTAAAGGGTTCTAGCTCAATGGTAGAGTGCCTACCTAATTATAGGCAAGAGGTTGGTGGTTCGATTCCTCCATGCCCTATCATAAATTTGTGACTACAAAAACGACTAAATTCACATATATACAACTATTAGTAGCTAATTTCTCATATCTTAGTCATATTTATCTTAGTAATTAATATGTTATCATCTAGTAGTTTATTTAGTCATATATTTGGTCATTAATTGTTGCAATCAGTGACTAAATCAATGACTAAATCTGTGACTAAATCCATGACTAAATCATTGACTATCTGTTATGGAGAGAAATTCCTATGGCTTGGGGTACCACAACAGATAGCTTGACTCCAGAAATCAATCATTTCCAATATGCAATAGAAATTAAATGTCTAACACTAAAGGATTAGGCCTCGTACCTTATTCCGGACGGTTGAAGTAGATCCCCATTGAGCTTTCCAACTTTAGCTTGAATTGATATATTACTTCCTCAACAACAAGTAAACAATACAAGCATACTATATATCATGGTGTTAGATATATTCTAGCATATATAATCAACAATGTATAAGCATTTGAAAACATCCCATGGATAAAATATTCATTCAAACACACATTATTGGACATGAAAAGATATTTCTATTGATATAAATCAGAGATTACAATAGATACAACCTCTGCCAGCATGTCTGCGAATCAAAGAAACTGAATCCCCCACTTGGGCCTCCACCGCCTCAATCCTCCATCTCTCAATAGCAATCTCACAAGCAAAAGGCAAGCTTGGAAATAACACAAAAGTGCTCAAGGGAAAAAGGGATGCAGACTCAAGCATAAGTTCCGGCAACAATGGACTATAGTTTCTTTGCTCTCAATTCTCTCATATGCCTTCAATGTACCATAGAGTTCCTTATATATATTTTCAAAGGGGTAATGAAAGGTTGAATCCGGGTGATATCAAGGCATAGGGAAGGCCAGGAGTCAAGTGAGTCAGATCCATGTCAAGGAAAACTCCAAAAGGATTTGGATTTTGTACACATCCCGATGTACACGGTTTTAGTGGTCAAACCCGCGTATATACACGATTAGAGGTTTAAAAGTCGCGTATATGGATTTTCACATGTTTTTAGGGATGGTCAAGGAAACATCAAAGGACAAAAGATGGTCCAAGGGGTCTAAGGAGTTTGCAGAGGGACAGGGAAAAGGCCATACAAGTGTGATTCACCTGGAGTGGTAAAATCAGCTATAACAGATGCCCCCTAATTTGTGAGGTCAGAGGGGTCATACGATGGCCGAAATACATTATAAGTCCATCCCAGAAGTGGAGTGATGAAGGATCCCAAATGGAAGACCAACCACCCAATCAGCATAGTACAATGATAGAACTTTGTACATAACTGCAAATACATATAGTAGTCCCGGATACATAAGAGTACAATGGCCATGAATAGGCATGATACACGATATCATATAAGTGGTCATCACCACGTACAATATACATAGATCAGAATCTCCATGATGAAGATATACAAAGGACCATGATATCCATAATCGCTGAAGATATATAATGGATCAAGATCTCCATAATGGCTGGAAATGTCTGACATATACTGGAATCAAGTCACAAGAGCTGAAATCTCATGAACACTGGCATGATCAAGGAGGTAGCATATAAGAGATGCCACCAATCTGGAAAGTCTTCTACACAAACCACTACGAGTACATGTCCTACTATGTGAATAGAGGTGTCGAGGTCAAACATAGTAGTCCATCGTCTGATTACCAGTCATTAATGTATACCGTTAACAGATGCGAGATCACCCACCGATAATGAAAATGGGAATCAAGGTACTAGAGTGCAAACTAACAAGTGTGAATAAATGTGTTGAGGTCAAACAATTGAGAGGATCCATCAATCAGGGGACATTGATGTATTCCCAAATATTTTTGATGGTGAGAGAACCTGCCACCGATGACTACAAGTCTCAAGGCACTCAAAAATGACTCTAGATTCCAATCCCAGAATAAATGATCTGAATTCGATGGGATGAAATCCGCTGGAAGGAGGGCATTAAGGCATCCCCCATCATCCAACACGAGGTACTCAGCAAAGTTGTATAATGTGGAAGGACTTGATCATAAGGTGCATGAACCAGTAACTGTACCAGGAATGGCTGATATGCAAAGTCAAGAAAACTAAGGAATGGTTGACTCAAGCTTCAACTTCCTTCGAACAAGAGCATAACAGCATATGGTGACTGAACAAAGGTAGCATAGACTCAATATAAAAACTGGGACATCTCTGTGACACAGGAGGCATCGATAGAGGCTCCATAGGGACTGGAAGCTTAACCAGTTGGTGGAGATAAACTTAGATAAATGAGTATAGCTCCTAAATTCAAACTATAAACCCAACCAATGGATGCGATATACAATGCTCTGTTCAAAGGCGACATGACTCGACAATTGCCAAAGATAACATCTTTCTTTGTCTGGCTTTTTGGTTTTTTGATTTTTTTGGACTTTTTCAAATATTTAAAAATCTTGAAAAAGAATAAAACTACTTTATAGTTACATACTAGGAGGAGACGAGTGTCATAGGGGTAAACAAACTAGTTCCAAGCAGTGGAACATACCTATGCTCAATGCAAGGACACATGTGTAGGATATTGACACTTGGGGGCAAATTCCCTCCCGGTAAAAAGGGAATCAAGCTGCAAAGGATATAAAAGATGGCTCTACATGGCTAGACATGAGACAAGCTCGAGCTATATGGCTGAAACGCAATGTCAAGGAAGCCAGCATAAAGCTCAATAAGGCAGGCAAAGCTCATGATAATGCAATTACAACTTGACACCAGGGAGTCTTGAAGGAAATAGGCCAGCAAAAATATCAAGAGGAGTATGAGGCTCTTGCAAAATGTCATGGCAATACTATAAAACGGACTCCCACACCCTAAAGGACAAAACATCATCATGGGCACCAAATGCATATAAGGTGCTAACTAGGGTACCCATGTAAGGTCAAGCTCTACCACTCATACCATGCCACTTCCAAAACAGCAAGATGGTTCCGTGACATAATAGAGTGGGTTCATACCTAAGGTTATGATGAAATAGTCATAAGGTCATGCAAAATGCAAATGGTGATGAAACCTAACCTATATGCCAGTTTAGACATGATACCTGAGATCGGCATGAATGGGTCAATCCAACGGCTGAAACAACACTCAAAATGGTCTCCTACATCATGAATTAGGTCAAAGACGGTTCAAAATTATTAGAAATAGTCCAAACTATAGGAAAGTGGGTAAAAATATTCAAAAATTTGAAAAATTTCTATAAATAGTAAAAAATTCAAAACGTTATAAAACATTTGAAATTTTTACCCAATTGAGCTCAGATTTTCAACAACGAATTCCAAGAGATCCAGTCGGCGGAATCCACTACCCTTTCTTCCAGGTACTTACCCATGCTCTTCTCTTCCATTTCAATGCAATTTTTATCAAATTCCATGGTCATTTGAGGTTTCTAGGCCAAACTAAAAAAGGCACTGCGGCCCACATGGAAATCGAGGGTTTTTCCGCGTATAGGGCTGGATATATGCAGAAAATGCCCTCACAGTCACATATGCAGCCGTGCATGAGGTTTTTCAAGCAATATAATGGGAAAACTTGCAATTTTTTATGTAGGATGGTCCTAGAATGGAGAGAGCATGAACATGGTGATGTAGAGGAGGCAGTAAGGGCCGATCTAATGGCTCAATAAGTGCTGCATGCATGTGGACTCTATAAGTTTTGGTGTCTTGGTGGACTATAGTTTCTTTGCTCTCAATTCTCTCATATGCCTTCAATGTACCATAGATTTCCTTATATAGCTTTTCAAAGGGGTAATGAAAGGTCAAATCCGAGCGATCTCAAAGCATAGGGAAGGCCAGGAGTCAAGTGAGTCAGATCCATGTCAAGGAAAACTTCAAAAGGATTTGGATTTTTTACACATCCCGATGTACACGGTTTTAGTGGTCAAACCCGCGTATATACGCGATTAGGGGTTTAAAAGTCGCATATATGGATTTTCACATGTTTTTAGGGATGGTCAAGGAAACATCAAAGGACAAAAGATGGTCCAAGGGGTCTAAGGAGTCTGCAGAGGGACAGGGGAAAGGCCATACAAGTGTGATTCACCTGGAGTGGTAAAATCAGCTATAACACTATCAATGACTAAATCATTGACTATCAATGGCTAAATCAATGACTAAATAAATTACTAATAAGTCAAGCTATTAATGACTAAGTGAAATATGACTAGCTATAAGATAGTGGAAATTAGCTACTATTAGTTTCTGACTCAAAAATAGTCGTTTATAGCCTGATTTTAGTCATTTTTTTAGTCATTAATTTCTCATTTTGTACTAGTGGATGTGTGTGAGAGAGAGAGAGAGGAAGGGGTGTATAAGTAGTTTAGGAGTGGGGGTTAGATTAATGTCAGGGTATCTAAGTGTTGTAGAGGGGATGTAGTAAGGGGGTGGGGGTTAGAGGTAGTTGGATTGGTTGGGGGGTGGGGGGTAGGATCATATGTGACAATAATGAGTATGGGTTTTTATTAATAACAATGTGCACATGTTTTTTATTGTACAAAATGTGCACGTGATTTTATTGACATAAACGGGAACACGATTTGTAACTATATTGTTTGCTTTGTGATTATACCATTTAAAGGTTTGGAGGAGGTGGGTGGTTAGGGGTTAAAGGTAGACATGGAGAGGGAGTGTTAAGGAGTTAGGGGTAGAGACCAATGGGGGTGTTAAGATACTGCGGGTAAGTGGAGAAAGGGGGGAAAGAGAGTGAGACAATATGTTAGTAGGTGTGTGTGTGTGTGTGTGTGAGAGAGAGAGAGAGAGAGATAG
>LPNX010007353.1:3618-17628 GCA_001517045.1 Pseudotsuga menziesii | reverse complement strand
GTGTTAGTGGTAGGGGGTGACCTATGGATGTGCAATGTGGTTGTATATGAGAGAGAGAGAGAGAGAGAGAGAGAGAGTTGGGGAATAGATCGAGGGGTGGGGGCTAAGTGTAGTTGGATGAGTAGGGAGCAAGAAAGAGGGGAGAGATAGGTTTTAGGTGTTAGGAGTGATATAGATGTGCTATGGGGATGTGTGTGTGAGAGAGAGAGGAAGGGATGTTTAGGGGTTTCGGTGAGGGGGAGTGGGGGGTAAGTGATTAGAGATAGAACAATAGGGGGTGCTTAAGAGTTAGAGGTAGAGATAAAGGGTTATGGGATTAGAGGTGGGTACATACATGTGTTATTGGTAAGGGGGGACATAGGCATGTGATAGAGAGAGAGCGAGAGAGAGAGAGAGAGAGAGAGAGAGAGAATGAATCAGGTGGTGGGGTGTTAGGGAGAGAGAGGAGGGGGGTTAAAGGAAGGGACAGGAGGAGGGGGGATTAAAGGTAGGGAGAGGAGGAGGGGGGTGTTAGTAAGAGTTAGGGGGGATAGGGAGTTGGGGGGGGGGGACATAAATTAATAAAATTATTGGTATAATTGACAAAACAAGCACTCATTGTAGTTTTTTAAAACATGCGCTTGTTGTGCTTCAATAAAACATGCATCCATTTTGCATCAATAAAACATGCACATGTTATTACTCAATAAAATGTGCACTCTTGTTTCTTTAATATAATAAATGCACGTTATGTTTAAATTCAAAAATGTATTCCTTCAAATCATAAGGTCGATCCTCCACCGATGCTGGCATGGAATTATTATGCATGTGTGTCCGCTTCGTAATTTGCTTCGGATTCAACATGCTAATGCCTTGGAGTATGATAAACCATGGCTAATTGAGGATTATATCCAAATTTTCAATATGATCGTGTTTAACCGTTGGTTATAGTATGTTGCACACCTCCATTTTTTATGAAATTTTAGAAATAGATATGGTTTTTTGGCAGATTCCAAATATGTAATTTTTAACAAGAATACATAATTTTTTATATTTTTGTCTTATTTATCTTCTATCATCACTCAACTCAAAAAACACACTATTAGTGTTTCATCCATATCTCTTTCGTTTCTCAACCATTTCGAAAAAAAATTGTATGGTGCACTAAAGAACATCGACCTCTACATGCTATAAAAAAACCCATTTCCAAATAATTGTATTAAGACATTCAAACGTTGCACCCACAATTGACATATCGTTTTTGAGGTTTGATCACTTAGATAATTAAAAATAAAATCAAAATTATTATTTTATTATTGGAAAATAGTCGTGCACTAGTACTATATGTTCTCTATATGTCTACCAGTTTTTGTAACTTTATTCCATCATTTAGTCACTCAAAGGCTGCACCCACAAAAACATATACCTTATAATTTGTCCAAAAAATAAAAAGTGCATGTTAAAAAAGATCTAACTTTATATAGTTAACAACATTTTCAATAGAAAAAAAAATCTATATTTGGAAACGTCATTCAATTTCCTACATTTCTTGGTTTTTACTCATCGCAAGATTCATTATGTAAGTGTCGCAAAATATCCATGTAAGTTGATGGATGCTTGTTTTTTCAGTTTTCTATTGCATCTAACCCATCAAAAGAGACCCTCATCAGCTTGCACACACCCCTATATTAAATGTAAGGGAATAATAATAACTATAATAATTAATAAAGAATCCATATGTTATTATTTACTAAAAGTAATTAAATAAATTTTTTTAATCCTAAAACAGTCAAAGTAGAAACTAGTAAAAGAGTTCCTAAGTTAAAGTATAATAAATGATTAAACTTCACATAAATCAATTAAAACATTATTTCAAGAAAATAAATGATTCTTGATCTAACTTCCCTTTCCCTAAATATTGTCTATAAATACCCAAGCCAAAATAAGGCTTGGGGATGGAATTCTATTCTATCTGATCAATATTCTTCCTAATAATTTTTGTAATATCCTGAATTTTTGACCTAACACTTATGGGCATAAGTCCCATTGCATGTGATGATGCTTTGATGTTTTATTTTGTATATTGGGCAAAATACCCCACTGCACATGAGAATGATGATTTGTTTGGTATATTGGGCATAAGATAATTGCATATGATTTATGTATATGATTTCATGTGTTGGGCGTGGAACTTGAAGCACGTAATTGATGAGATATTTGTGATGAGTGCGAGCTCTAAGGCACATGTGTATTTGATGTTTGTGTCAAGAGAGAAGCTCCAGAGCACACGATTATTTGATGTTTGTGTTGAGCGAGAGGCTCTGGAGCACATGAGTTATGAAACCTTTGTGTTGAGTAGGAAGCTTTGGAGCACATGAAAAGATAAGAATTGGAAGTGTTGGGAATAAGCCCTGGAGCATTCCATGTTGATTTTGAGCATAAGCTCTGGAAAATTGGATCCTTGGATATTGTATCTATAGGTGTATCCTACAATTACATCCTAGCATTAGTGTTGAGTGAGGAGCTCTGGAATTGCACCAACTTGTAACTCCATGTTCTTAGTGTTGAGGATGGGATCTGAATAAACGTTAGGAGTTACTAAAATTTAATATGTTGAGTGAAAACGCCTCTGGTAAAACATTGATCTCAACTTACTTATTTTTAAAGTGATTAAATGAAATTTCGAATTTTTGTATCTCATAAGTACTGAAGAACTACCATGTTATATGAGGTAATCCAACATGCAAGGATATTTAGAGTTGCCTAAACTAGTTGACCTAACCCCTACATTAGAGGAATTTCAACTAAAAATGAGCCTCCTAAGAAAAATAATAAAATAATAGCTAAAATTATAAAATAATATTTATTAATTTTGGAGGAAGAAAAGAAAAAAAACTACTTTTTGTGTTCATATTTTCGACATATCTCCCTGTGATTTTACTCAAATTTCGATCGAGAGAGCTCATTGGATGTGAAATTAAATTCCGCATCCAACGAGTACCCACTCTGCATACTTTTGATGGACCTCGCTACCACAAAAACAAGAAATGCTTGAAAAAACGTGATGATGACATCATGCTCACATTTTTTCAGGTATTTCTTGTTTTTGGGGTAGCGAGGTTCATAAAAAGTATGCCGAGTGGGTACTCATTGGATGCATAATTTAATTTCACATCCAGGGAGCTCTCCCGATCGAAATTTGAGTAAAATCATAGGGAGATATGTCAAAAATACAAACAAAAAAAGTAGTTATTTTATGATACCTATCCCCAATTTTATATTAAAAATTAATTAAGACCTATATGGTATTTCAAATTTAAATCAATTTCATTGGATAACACATAATGACATGGAATTTGAATTATGGTTAAAAGGCCCATTTTGAGTTGAAATTTCCTCTAATGCCTTAAAGCCTTAATAAGAAGTGACTATAAGCTAAAAATAAAAGTATCACATGATGAGGGATCATGCTATATGATACCTAAAGTAAAAATGTTAACAATAGTATATGTATATATATAGTTTATATATAATGTGAATAAAACAGTAAGCATATGTATTAATACTAGTAACTATGAATAATAGTGAGAGGATCTATGTATTATTATTTATTACTAATATTAATTAAATATTAAAATACCTAAAAGAGTCAAAGTAGGAACCAGTCAAAGAGTTACTAAGTTAAATTAAATAAATATTAAATTCACCTAAATTAAGTAAAATGGGTTATTTCAAGAAGACAAATGATTCTTGATTTAACTGCCCATTTTCCTAAAGTCTATCTATAAATACCCATGCCAAAGAGATGCTTGGGGATCTTTGATTTTTCCATCTATGCTACCTGATTATTTTCTCAAGAGAGTTCTTGGAGAGAATTTTTCCCAAGAGGAAAAGACAACTGATACAGAACCTGTTATCCTAGATAGGGAAGCCTTAACTTAGTAGCTGTAAGCTACTTGCATGTTGGAACCAGCTCAGAGGGATCCAGATTAAAACCAGGAACAATTATGGGTCATGGTTGGGTGGAAGGTGGTAGTTCCCAAGTTATTTGGTTAACTAAACAGAGGTCAGAACTATCTACCTCCTTCTTAATATTGTGTGGTTGAGTGTACAGGGTTTTTCCAACCATTAAAATAGCTTCAAACTACAGGTATGAGGTTTCTTTATCTTCCTTACAGTTCATACAATTTTCTTATTAAATGAAGGGATTAAAATCTGGAATGAAAATATGAATATTATATGCCTGTTGTAGCTAGGTTATTTTGTTTACATAACCTTAAAAGAACAGCTAGGTTTATTTTAGTTTCTATGTTCATACAAACCCTAGAAATAAATATTATGCTACATGAGTGTTTTGTTTGCTTAACCATGATTGTACAGCTAGAAAAATATAGATTATATTTCTTACTATTGATCTTAGATTGTCAAATATGCTATTATCAGTTTTCAAAACCATAGGAAAGATATGGTCTCTATTAGTTTATGCATTACTCTTCCATCATCCGTATTTTAAATTCATTCTTCTCTAATGGTGTAATTTTCTAACAGTGTAAAGATTATTTAAGATAACTAGATTTATGTTTAGTGGTCAAAACTTAAATGAAAAAGTAAAACAGAGTTTACATTTAGATAAACAAATTTATAAAACCTACAGACCAGAGGTCAAATATCTGGGTGGAAGAACTTCAAACTAGGATTAGATCATATTAAAAATAACTAATAAACTATCAACCAAAATTAACTTATTAAATACACATAAAAGAAACTAACTAGATTAAAATACAACTCTACATTTTGACTAATCGAATATTTCATATTGCCAGCACGCTTATTACTATTTCATCTAACAAATCCATTATAAACAACTATAGAATAAACACGGTTCATGGACTTAAACATAGTTAAAATACTAATCCTATAATAAAACATAACAATGATAAGTCTTAATAAACCCCATACATTTTCCATTATAAAAACCTCTACACAAAAGCCAGCCATCGAAACCTGTTAAGGTTTGGCCATAGGGATAAATATCATTACAATTATCTCAACTATTCTAATCAAAAACCAAGAATCAAATATATAAATAATATAAACCAATTTATTAACAAACATAATCCATTTAAAAACCCAAGTTCGAATCTTGTTGGCATCGTTGCCAAAACAAAAACATAGCGTCGTGTTAACATGAGTCCAAGCGTTAGGACAACCCAGGATCAAATCCTGTAGGATTATAATATTAAAACCATAACACTGCATTAAAATGCCAGTCCAAGTGTTAGGATAGCCTAGGATCGAATCCTATAGGCATGCATTATTAAAAATGAAACCAAATCAATTACACGCCCAGGATCGAATCCTGTAGGTATCGATAATAAACACCAACATATTAACACTGCAACCCACATAGTGAAGGGTTCGCATTACAACCTTCCCACAAAAGCTTCAATGTAAACCTACAGTTCAGACCCAATACAAGATACGCTAGAATAACCAAATACATAGTTATATACATCAAATGTTGTCACGTCCCCACCCCTCATACCGACGATGAAGAGGACATGACTAGGCTGCTGTCAAACTGGGAAATCTATCTCCATGAACATAAACATAAAAATAAAATGCATTAATATAAAGTTCATACACATATGCATAATGAAATATATAGAGGAAGCAAACACATTCATTTCATTCATGCATTTATCATGTTCATAAATCATTAAACAATTAGTTTGCAGAGATTAAGCATGAGAATACTTATCTTGAAAAGGAGTTGGCCCACAACTAGCTACATTTCTGCAACGTTCCACCGAACCATAAGCCAGTGTGCTCATCAATCTCTCAGCATCACTTCCACCCCCGAGCTGGGCATGATTCCATAAGGCACTATGGAAATAACAGGCTTACACATAGCCAAAATCAAACATCCACAGTCAAGCCAACACACTGTTGGGTTTCAGAGACTGTTCAGCCAAGCCAATAAGAAATTGGGTTTTACAGGATGTTAAGGAAACTAACCAACAACACATGGTTTCCTTGGATGTACTCATCTAAGCCACATTTTGCATCAAACACACAGTCAACCAATTAATCAAACATAGCCATACACAACTATTGGATATGAACAAAACTTTATTGGGAACCAAAACGTAAATGGAAATTGGGGAAAATAACCATGCATGAGAAAATACATTTTCAAGAAATGTTATTGGGATTCACAGAGGTAAAAATGGACTCATCAAACCATCAGACCGCGGATCTATTCTCCCATCCGCTGGGCATTACCAAAATGGAATTTGCAACCACAAACGACCCAGTAAAATGGGAAAAACACCCTATGAGATAAATATGTTTTCACCAAATATTTATGAGAATCATATGGGTTGAAACGCCCCCCATGCATACCCAAATCATGGGCCTCTCTTTTCCCATTCATTGAACAACACAAAAACGGGTTTCCCATCTTGGAGAAATTAGGGAAAATGCAGAAAAACGTGAGGGAAGCTCCCAACTTGCTCGCAATGGAAAAAATGGCCTCCTCAAACCCCAAAATTGTGCATCCTTCCTTCCCATTCACCCAACCATTAGAGGAAATTTCAACTCAAAATGGGCCTCCGAAGGAAAATTAATAAAATAGTAGTTAAAATAATAAACTAATATTTATTAATTTTGGAGGAAGAAAAGAAAAAAACTACTTTTTTGTTTGTATTTTCGACATATCTCCCTGCATTTTTACTCAAAGTTCAATTGGAAGAGCTCGTTGGATGCGAAATTAAATTCCGGATCCAACGAGTACCCCCTCGACATACTTTTGATGGACCCCGCTACCCCCAAAAACAAGAAATACCTAAAAATACATCATCATCACATTTTTTCAGGTATTTCTTGTTTTTGGGGTAGCAAGGTCCGTCAAAAGTATACCGCGTGGGTACTCATTGGATTCATAATTTAATTTTGCATCCAACAAGCTCTTTCGACTGAAATTTTAGTAAAAAAATAGGGAGATATGTCGAAAATACGAACAAAAAAAGTAGTTTTCTTTATGATACCTATCCCCAAATTTATATTAAAAAATTGTTTAAGACCTATACGGTATTTCAAAATTAAATCAATTTCGTTGGTTAACACATGATGACATGGAATTTGAATTAGAGTTAAAACGCCCATTTTGAGTTGAAATTTCCTCTAATGAATTATGGGCATGGAGAAGTGAAGAAATGGTAGCAACTCGTGAGGGAGAAAGATTAGCAAGATTCAGCTGCGTGAGGGAGCCAAACCTCCATGAGGATGAGTGAGAAATGAAAGACATGGGTTCCTAATGGCTTGGTCATGCATTCCCAAGATTTTACTTGCCCCACAAGTCAAAAACACACTTTCCAAAAAAGGCTTGTCTTCCCAATTCGAAATTGACCTCCATATCTTTCCCATCCCAAGGAAATAACTTCCTCAACCAACTTAGAGATGACTGGGNCCCCCCCCCCCCTATTCCTTGTGAAATCATGCCCCCGTCTCTTTAACGTTGTGATGCATAGCTAGTTGTGGTACTTTTATTAATTTGCATTTTACATGATGTCTCAAACATATCGTGCCTGGCTAACACATAAACCATTAGCATCGATTTTAATCCTAAATCTATGGTGGGGAAGTTGCCTTTAGCTCAACACCATGATTAAATATAATATTTACATCATATGCAATTCAATACCACGGGGTCAAAATTGGGGTGTTACAAACGCTATATTCACCGGCTGCGTATTCGCGAAGGGATGAGTCACAGCTTCCAAGCTCACGACTGTAAACCCAACCTTATACACTATTTACATCTCTACAGAGTCACATATTTAAAATAAACATAAAAACAAAATGAGCATGTTGTGTATTTCACCTAAAGGTCGAGCCAAGCTCATGGTCGTGAGGTGAAACCCCAACCCATATTAAACATTAAATCATATCCAACAAATATAATTCCGAGAAAGATAATTAAACCCTACTGTCAACGCATTTACAATCATGACCTTAATAAAACATAGAGACCATATGTGCAGGTTGTATGCCAAGCTAATGACCGTATTAAGAAATACCAGCCACAATAAAAAACTATACACTCCACAAATACAATGCATAAACAATAAATTAACAGATGCATGATTTACATAGTGCCATTGCAAGCAGTGGCACTGTAATGCCAAATAATTTGCATCATTTTTTGAAACACGAAGCTATTCCATTAAAAAAATTAAACCCACATGATTGAAATGCAAACCAAAATTTATTTACAGAGTCAATTCTTTTTCTAGACAGACACAACTCACCCAAAGTCTTTACACTTAAAACTCCATAGGAGAAGATAAATGCAGTCGCATCTCTCGGATGCCCAAAACCATACAAAGGCCGCAAACCAAATATCAAAGTCTATTAACCAAATTACATAGAGATAAACCCACCCAAACCAGAGTGCAACAATCTGGCACACATACGCACAGAGGTAAGGGCCTATGCATTTCGTAGGGCTTACCCGCTTAAAGGGTTGCACAGAAAATCCAAAGAGCCATCATCAAGCCATGCGTTCAAGCCACCCCTGTCAAGAAGACAACAACCGATAAGGAAAACTGAATACCCCCACACGGGAAGAAGAACTGGTGGTTGAATTAAATTCTGATATATTGAAAACCATACAAAGTCTCCAAGGAGACTTATAGAGTTTCAAGGATGATAATATGAATGAAAGAAAAGAGAAACAAGCAATTAATGAATCTTTAATGCAGAACATGATGGGAGGAAGCTCGCATGGACATCCCACTCATTCAACCAACAACTTTCAAGAAAGAGTTTTATCATAAAATGGCCAACAACCCAAAGGAAGAAGAAAAAGAAGAACACACCCCTGAACCTCTAGAAAGATATTATCATAGTCTTTCTAGTGATAATTTCCTTTCTCCTTACAGAAAGAAACCAAGGAATGATGACAACCTCCAAGGAGAGTTCAGAAAGATAAGAGCCCCAACCTATGAAAGAGAGATGAATACCAGGGAAAAAGCTGAAGAATGGCTTCTCGGTATGAGAAAATACTTCTGAGTGCACAACTACTCTGGTGAGATGAAATCCCATCTATCCATCTATAATTTAAATAGAAAAGCAACTAGATGGTGGAGAGACCTAAAGAATACCAAGAAAAAGGAGGTAAAATAAATACGATGGATTAACTTTCGTAGATTTTTTCAAGAGAAATACACATCTGAAAGATTCTTCGATAGGAAGGTGAAAGAATTTCATGAGTGAAGAATTGGTTCCATGACCATGGATTCTTTCATAAACATATTTTTGGATCTGTTACACTACGTATCGTATATAAAAGATGAGAAAGTGAAAATACAACATTTTTTATGATGTCTTCCTCCCAATTTTAGAGAGAGAAATGAATTTGACATGCGTAAGACTTTGGATACTACCCTATACAAAGCTGAGATTTGCTATGAGCATGGACAACTGAGGTAGGAAAACATCAAGATAAGTAGAAATAGGTTTAGGACCTTCTTGGACAACCGCAAACTGGGTTTCAACCCACCACCTTACACAAAACATAACAATAGTTTTCCATCCAATTAGAACTTCAATAAGACAGGTACAAATCCATATGTACCAGCTCCAAATTCTAACAAATCAATAGCAAATGGGGGAGCCAATGTTTCCATGCTTCAAATCAAATTATGGAAATTAGAAGGGCCCCATTATGCCTGATACTATAAGAATAATACCAATGGGGTCTTGCATAATTTACAAGAAGAACCAATGGTATAGGATCTAGCTAGAACACTGAGAATTTATGCAGCCTTGGATGGATGAGAGGCAGATTATCAGGATACTATGGTGGAGATAGAAGGTAAGTTGTACAACACTTATATTTCAATATTGATTGACCCCGATGCTTGTCAAAGCTATGTATCACCTAAAATTGTTGATTTATGTAAAATAGACAAAGTTAAACATGAGAAACCCTGGATGGTGAAATTAGCCATGGGTACGAAATGAAAGGTTTCTGAAATAGTTAGAGATTGTGAGGTAAACCTGAATGGTTTCCCTACTAGGATAAATCTAAACATTTTACTCTTAGGATCATATGATGTACTTATCGGCATGGACTGGTTGGAACAACACCATTTCATGCTCGATTGTCTACACAAGTCAATCTTGTATACAGATAGCCAAGGAAATCAAGTAAAAATTCAAGGCATACCTAAAAAGGTTTACATAAGGAAAATATCTTCCTTAGAAGCAAAGAAGTGCATTATGAAGGGCTGCAAACTATTTATAGTGAAATCCAGGACATAGAAGCTAAAAGATAACAACACATCAAGGACTTTCTAGTTCTTGTAGACTTTACGGATGTATTTCCTAATGAGATACCAGGATTACCACCAAAACAAGACTTAGATTTTTCCATAGAACTGACACCACGGTTAGTTTCGGCTTCAAAATCCCTTTAATACATGAGCGCACCAGATTTGGTGGATCCCAAGTTGTAGTTGCAAAATTTGATTGAGAAGGAATATATCCAACCCAGTGTGTCCCCTTGGGGAGAACTAATACTTTTTGTAAAGAAGAAGGACTGTACGATGTAGATGTGCATCGATTACCGCAAACTTAATAAAATGACCATAAAAAACTAATACCCACTCCCTAGGATCGATGACTTGTTCGATCAAGTAGGAGGAGCCAATATCTTTTTGAAGATCGAACTGCGGTCTGGATACCATCATGTACAGATTCATGATGAGGATATTCATAAAATTGCCTTTCATATGAGATACAACCACTAAGAGTTTGTAGTAATGCCATTCGAGTTTAATAATGCACCCACGAACTTTATGTGTATGATGAATAACATCTTCAGTAAATACCTGGATAAATTTGTATTGGTCTTTATAGACGAAATCCTAGTTTACTATAAGAGTAAAGAGGAACACGAGGAGCATCTCCGCATAGTACTATAGGTGTTACAGAAAAACCAAATCTACACCAAGTTTAGTAAATGTGATTTTTACAAACCACATATACAGTACTTGGGTCACATCATCTTCGAAAAGGGGATAGAGGCTGACCCAAAAAATATTAAAGCCATATAGGACTGGCCTACCCCTACTAATGTCATGGACATTAGGTCATTTTTTGGATTAGCTGATTACTACCGAAAGTTCATTGAGAAATTTTTGAGGATATCTTTCCTCGTGACTGCTTTGCAAAAGAAGGTGAAAAAATTCTTATGGATGACCAAGTGCGAGGAAAGTTTTCAAAAGCTTAAATAACTTTTGACGACTGCACCAATACTACGAATTATGGATCCTGATGGGGTTTTTGTTGTTTGCATGGATGCAAGCAAGGAAGGGCTCATAGGAGTCCTCTTGCAGAATGATTGCACAATATGTTATGAATCACAGAAGTTAAAGGAAAAAAACAAAAATACCCCACTTATGATCTTGAGTTAGCAACCATCATCCATTCCTCGAACATGTGGAGGAACTACCTCATGGGGAAGAAATTCCTTCTAAAGATAGACAATATGATTCTGAATTATTTATTGAGTAACCGAATCTAAATTCTAGGAAGGCCAGATGGTTGGATTTCCTTAGTGAGTACCATTTCGAATTAAAGCATATAAAGGGAAAGGAGAATAAAATTGTTGATGCTTTAGGTCAACGAGCTCATATGTTATATGAGGTGACTTTAAGTCACACTGATTCAAAGTTAAACAAGAGGATTAGAATGACCAACGGAGTTGACCCTTTCTATGTTGAAATCCATAAGAAGTTCCAAGAGGATAGGTCATTTCAACAACAAAAAGAGTACAATGTAGATGAAACTAGACTGTTGTGGTCCAAAGATGATTGTATGTTCCGAAAGGAGGGGACATCAGGTCCAACATCCTCACAAAATTTCATCAGACACCCTACTCAGGGAATCCAGGATATAAAAACATGATATCTGCAGTAAAGAAAAAAAAATTATTGCCTAAGTTAAAGGCCGACATAGCGTTGTTTATTGCGAAATGTCAAGAATGTCAGTTGGTCAAAGTTGAGCACCAACATTCTTCAATATTGTTGCAGCCATTACCCATTCCAGAATGGAAGTGGGAGGTCATTAGTATGGATTTTATTACAGGTCCACCAAAGAGTAAGAAGCAAAATGACTCCATATTTGTAGTAGTTGACAAGTTGTCAAAAGGAGCACACTGCATTCCAACTAAGTCGACCTACAAGGAAGTTCACATTGCCGACATCTTCTTAAAGGATATATTTAGATTGCACAGGATACCCAAGGAAATAATCTCAGATTGAGATACAAAGTTTACCAGGAAATTTTGGAGATCCTTATTCTTCAGATTAGAGACACAGTTAAACTTTAGTACTTCTTACCACTCGTAGATAGATGGGAAGACAGAATGGGTAAACTAGATTTTAGAAGACATGCTTAGGATGTATGTCATGAACAACCCCACCAAGTGGGAAGATTACTTGCATCCTGCATAGTTTGCATATAACAATGGATACCAGACCCCCACCAATATGATTCCCTTTAAGGTACTCTATGGATGGAAGTGTAGAACAACGGTTACTTGGGATAGCTCGATGGACCGGCTCATGCTAGGGCCTGTCTTACTAAAGGACTTGGAACAACTAGTCACCAAGGTCCAACAGAACCTTAAAGAAGAACAAGACCGCCATAAGAGTTACGCAAATAAGAAAAGAAAAGATCAATATTACCAGATAGGTGACCATGTTTACTTGAAAGTAAACAAAAAGAAACGCTCATTGAGCTTTAGGAGGTGCGAAAAGTTGGTACCAAGATTGTGTGGACCGTTTGAGATACTGGCCAAGAGAGGGCAATGGCATATGACCTAGATTTACCTGCTCACATAAGATTTCATAATGTTTTCCACGAATCCTTATAAAAGAAATATGTATATGATACTAAACATGTGATTGATTGGTCCTTGTTACAGGTGGAACCTAAAGGGGAGTTTGTACCTGACCCCCTTCATATACTAGATAAGAGGGAGGTGCAACTCAAGAAGTGCACCATAGTCCAGTTGAAAGTGCAAAGGAAGCACTTTGAGGCCGATGAGGCTACTTGGGAGAATGAAACCACCATAAGAAAGGCTTACCCCGCCTTTTTTCATGATTTAATTCCTAGTCCCTAGAACACCAAGGACGGTGTTGACCTAAGCAAGGAGGGATGTCATATCCCAAATTTTTGACCTAATACTTATGGGCATAAGTCCCATTGCATGTCATGTTGCTTTGATGTTTTATTTTGTATATTGAGAATAAGACCCCACTACACATGAGAATGATGATTTGTTTGATATATTGGGTGTAAGCCAATTGCATATGTTTTATGTATATGATTTCATGTGTTGGGAATGGACCTTGAAGCACATAATTGATGAGATATTTGTATTGAGCACGAGATCTCAGCCACATGAGTATTTGATGTTTCTGTTGAACGAGAAGATCTGGAGCACATGAGTATTTGATGTTTGTGTTGAGTGAGAGGCTCTGGAGCACATGAGTTATGAAACCTTTGTGTTGAGCATGAAGCTCTAAATCACATGAAAATATAAGAATTGGAAGTGTTGAAAATAAGCCCTGGAGCATTCCAAGTTGATGTTGAGCATAAGCTCTGGAACATCAAATCCTTGGCCATTGTATCCTTGGGTGTATCCTACAAATACATCCTAGCATTAGTGTTGAGTGAGGAGCTATGGAATTGCACTAAGTTGTAACTCCTTGTTCTTAGCATTGAGTATGGGCTCTTAATAAACGCTAGGAGTTACTGAAAAATTAATATGTTGAGTGAAAATGACTCTAGTAAAACATTGATCTCATCTTACTTATTTTTCAAGTGATTAAATGAAATTTTGAATTTTTGTATCTCACCAAGTACTGAATAACTACTATGTTATACGAGGTAATCCAACATGCAAGGAGGTTTATAGTTTCCTAACCTAGTTGACCTAACCCCTACCTGAAGGCC
>LPNX010007306.1:51599-89272 GCA_001517045.1 Pseudotsuga menziesii | reverse complement strand
AGCTCAAGAGTCTAGGGGGTCGGATGATGAAGTTCTCCAAGTAAGAATATACAATCTTCTGAAAGCGGAAGAGGCCAGATCCAAAGCAAGAGAACGTTTCCAATAGCAGCAGGAGGTAGTAAAAAGATGGTTTGACAAGCACAAAGCTGGGAAGAAGGATTTGGAAGTAGGAGACCTTGTCCTAAAATGGGATCATCCCCATGATGAGAAGGGGAAGCACACTAAGTTCCAACAGTTATGGGTAGGACCGTTTCAAATCACCGCTAAACTTGGCCCTGCTACCTATATGTTACAGGATTTACAGGGATGGGAGGAGAACCTGCCGGTTAATGGTCTGGTTCTCAAACCTTATTTTTCTTAAGTTGTTTTTGGGTTTTCTGACGTGTACATAAATAAACTGTGCTGAGTATGCTTTCATTTGTTTTGAGTGAGTTGTGTTTTCAATAAAGATGGTTAACTTGTGGTTATGTGGGGAACTTCACATTTCTGGAAATGGTAAACATTTGTTGAATAGTTGGAATGTGGTTTTCCATGTGAATTTCTTCCACCAGCTAGTTTCTCGAAATCTTTGTGTGCATTGAGGTCCTGCTTGACCTCCTGTAAGGTCAATCAGACTCAAAAGTCTAGGATACTATGCTGAGGCTCCGCGCACTTTACACTTATAATCTAAGGAGGCAATGACAGGGGACCCACGGAGAAGAGCAGATGAACAGGGTGTTATATCTAAATGATCCCATGCCAGGAAATAAATGCCAGAAGGCAGATAAGAGTCAGAACTCCTATAAAATCATCATGCTCCAAAGCGCTAATTTGCCAAGGATCCTCTCCGTCCGTGAGCTGAAGCCTTAAGCACATCACTCACACAAAAGGGCACTATGGGATAGAGGATCCTGAATGAAAATTCAGTAAGAAAGGCATGCATGAAGACTCTCATTAAAAGAGGACAAAATCCGAAAAGCATAAAATTTTCTAAGACGACATGGGAATGAGGAACAAATGAACATTTCTGTTCATCACCTGCTACAATCCTGTGGTGTCCAATGTTTCCAGCTACCTGAAGAAAATTTAATAATAAACTCATATTTTGGCCTCAGCAGAGTTACCTGGACTCTAGAATCGTGACTTTCATTGCCCAACTTGGACTGATATCAATGATCAAGGTACACACTTCTGTTATTGAGAAATCTATATAGTTGGAAGAGTTCAATGGATATATTTGTTGTAGGACAGTCTACTTTTCAAGGAAGAAACTACCCAGAGACCTAGGTTCACCAGGAAATCGCCAGTTGTTGCTGCCGCAACCGTCTCCCCGATTTTAGTTTTCGCTTAAACTCTGGGACCCCTCCTCTTCATTGTTTACTTAGATAAATTGTTAAAAGCTTGGCGCCTTTGAGCATATCTTTGCGTTTGAGGTTGATTGCCTGCCTTTGTGCTTGTTTCTTTCAGTCAGCTCGAGTCGCGCGATCCGTTTTTTAATGCCCATAGAGTGTGAAAGTTTTCCTTAGCGAAGAAAATTGATGTTTTGGCCGCAATTGGGCCTCAGCGCTGTTCGTTTTCTCTTTGGATCGGGCCTCTTTTAGAAGAAGTTGAATTCTGTCTCACCTGCCGTTGCGGCTCCTAGACCAAAGTCTCCGCCCGATTGAAGTGTCGCCCGACGCCCATGCTCCAGAGTCCCAGCTCACCCGCCATTGCAGCCGAAAGGGGGAAGTCGGCCTCCGATTCGTTTGTCGTCCGACGTCCAACCTACTGACTCCCGTCGCCTTGTCTCCGATCTGCATTCCGTCCGCTGTTGCGGGTGGCAGAGTTGTTCAGCTTCCGACCCACTTCCCTTCGCCACCCGATTTCCTATGGCGCCTACGTTTTCACTCCCCCTCTTCTGGCGCTCCTCCGCCGTTGCGGCTCCTGGAGCCTTCTCCCACCCGGTACAGAAACCTTGTCTCATCCGATCCAAGTACTGCCCGACCGGCGATTCATTGTACCATGAAGTTTTCGCCCGGATAAACCAAGCTAGTTCCCTATGGATTTATCTTATGCTATGAAATTTGAAATGCTTAATACCTCAATTTAGTGGATAATGCACTCAAGTGTCTGCAGGAAAAACCCCATGATCGCCGAAGCAACTTAGATCGAAGAAAGGACAAAATAGATGAACGACAAAGGCACCAAGGAAGCAGTCACGGTGGTTACGGTCAGAATTTAAACGCTTATGGAAGATGATTGGGAAAACGCAATAGTCAGGGAAGAAGGTGAATCGTCAAAGAGGCTGAAAGCCACACGCTGGAGGGAAGCCCAGAGGGCAGAAGCTCTAGTTTAAATAGAAAAGGATAGGACTTAGAAAAGGCTTTTTTCCGCTGGAAAATTTGTAATTGTTGACTTGTAAGAGGAGCTACCTCGTTTTGCTGGAAAAAACTGCGATTTTTCCTGCTGGAAAGAGCAAAAGATGTGGAATTTATCAATGCAATTCAATAAATGATGTCGAAGAGGAACTATTTCATTTTCAGCAGTCTTTATTTACTGTAAGAGTATTTGATGTTTGAACCTATGTTCTTGTTGGATGTTCTTCAGTAAATTTCTGGGTATATTTCCACTATGAGCAATAACTGTGTTATAAAATGATTGGCTATCTGATTATTTGAATATCTGTAAGCGTTCATGTGCTGCAGAAGAAGTAGAAGCTACCTGTTTTTCTTCTTATGGTGTATGAATATGTATTGCTCATCTAAAAAATGACAACCCTACTCCCTAGGGATAGTCTAGATAGTTAGCTTTCTTTCTGTTTGTAGCTGGTTTGGTTGCCGGTGAGCATAAGACGAAAGGTAAGAACCTGCGCATCACTTTGTGACCGCTCCCTGCATCTTGACTACCCTGCATTTAGTTAGGCACGTGCATATCATGTATTTTTAAGTCAAAATACAAAAACTCGGTGGGCCGGGCCGCAACCGGTAAAGCCTGTGTTTGTTACTTTGACCTACGGTAGCCGGACCGTAGACCGGACGGATTCCCTATACCGAACAGTCAGCGGGCTAGTTGGGAACGCTGATTGGGGAGAATCCTTTACTGTTGCCGCCTGCGATTTTCGGGGCCTCAACAAGTAGATAAGAACACCAATCCCGAGTTTGATGAAAGATCTAAGCCTTTGCTGCTGATATCTTTTGGACACAAACAGTCCCGAGGTTGACATTATTTTGAGGTCATCTACAACACATAAACACAGCCTCATTTTCCTTCAATCTAAAGTCTTACTCAAGCACATACACGGTATGATTTTTGTATTGAATTGAAGTTTTTATAGCACACATACACAACCCAAGTATGATATCTCACATGCACACATATCTATCTGAATTTCGATCACCTATAGCAGTACCCTTGATAGGGGGAGCAAGGATAATATGCAGTGATTTCATAGTGCCATTTATGAATTTACTAGACAAAGTCTTGATGATGTTTGAATCAACATATCAAATAGGGGGAGTGTCTACTCTTATGTGAAATTTGAAGATGGTCCAAAGCTCATATCAGAAGTTAAAATGATGAATTTAAAGCCTTTAATGGTTCATTGACCCTTTGCCATTAATGTCAAAGGGGGAGAAGAAGTTGGTTGGTTGCCATCAATGACAAAGGGGGATATTGATGAATATGGTTTTCATTGATGACAAGCCATTAATGACAAAGGTTAAGCATGATGACATGTCAAGGTAACATGATGACATGAGGACACGGAGACAAGCATGGCAAGAACACTGGACATGGGATTTGAAGCCATTGAAACACCCAATGAGTCCAATGACCCATACCGTGGTCATTTGAAGATGACTTGAAAAGGCACAAGGCAATGACATGAAGGATGAGGACTTGAAGAAGAGGACATGGAAAATATCTAGAAAATATTGAAAAGATGACAAAGGCAAGCAAACAAAGACTAAATTGGTAAATGAAGACTGCAAAAACACACACATGGTTGCTTGTTGATCTAGTGCCCACAAGCTAAGAGGAGGTAACTTGATGGTGTTATGGAAGCCCATGCACATGAAGATGAAACCCTTGAACAACCTATTGAAGCCTTTGATGTATGATGGAATGATGTTGGAGTGGGTGATGTGATTGAATGCATATTTCAAAAAAATAAGTATTTGTCTCTTAACCACATGTCGACTCCATAATTAAATAAAAAATAAAAAATACATAGGCATCAAGTCGGCTCCAAATAAATTCCAATTTTAAAATTAAAAATATAAAATTGACAAGTCGGCTCCATGAAATAATGAGTATAAATAAGCCAACGTTTTTGACTTTTTGAATGTAGATTTTCGGATTAGGTGTAGAGTGCTTTGAATTTTAGGTTTTTTTGAGGAATTTCGGATTGTAGAAGGAGCAGTAGCAAAGGAAACAAATTTTCCTTTTGATATGAATTGAAGACATTGTAAAAGAACTCCCAGCTCTCTTTTTCTGAGGAACTTCGGTTGTCTCTAAGGAAGCAACAGAGCCACAGTAACAGAGGATGACTTAGCTTTGTTTTGATGTCTTTTTGCACTGATAAATTTAATGTAGCAGATTGTGGTAGTAGCTTAGCTCTAAATTCGGGACAACAATCCACTAAGGTAGCCATAGATGATTGTGATAGAAAATTTGAGCAGCAATCCAAAGTTACGTCTGGTGTATAGTTGTGGTACATATATGATCTGAGGTAAAAGGAAAACTGAGGCAACGAAATTGTAGTCCTGTGGAGTAGACTGGAGTTCTGATTTAGATCGACCAAGGTTTATGTCTTATTTGGTTTTTTAAGGATTGTTTTAAAGGCTAGTTTTGAAATGTTAATTCAGTAATTGAGGACTGATACAAAACTCGTTCAAAGGCTGTGGACTATCATCTTTGTGCAATTATGTTAAGGGCCAATTTTAAATTTGGTTGAGGACTCGTTTGAAGAATTGTTGAGCCTTGAGAGGGATGCCATGAACTCATAATGAGAGCTATGAATTATTCACTATTGAAGTAATTTGAGATGATTCCAAGGATATTTGAATACTTGGAATAATATGACATGAGCATCACTTTCATGGGCATATCTCTTGAATCTATGGGCAGATCTTATACTACTTGTTATCTTGGCAAGAGAAGTCCATGTGCAGATGCTTTGAAAAACATGAACAACAAACCCTAGATTGTGAAAAGGTTAATGGCATGTTAGTGAACATATTGATGACATGATTGTGGATAGATTGATGTGACGGAAGAAGTGGAAGGATGTGGTTTATGACAGACATGAGCAGGCCTTGTTGACATGATAGTGATAAACAAACATGTGAGGATAAAACCCACAGTGGAACTTGGTGAAACAACTTGAAGATTTGTTTTGTGTTTATGATATCTACATGAGTATTGTTAGGGTACACAAGCTACTCCCAAAAGACCGAACACCTTGAGCAACTGCTTCACAAAAATAGATCATAGATCAACACATCGATGTTTGTCACGTGGTTAAAACCCTCGAGAGGGAAACAGTCCATGGCCCCAGACAAATAGCTACTTGGAGCAATTTATTATGTAAAATAAAGAAAGTTACATGAGCTTCTCATAATCGATCAACTAGCCAAGGACCCTCCATGCTCTTTAAATAGAGATCATGGACCAATCAGGTGTTAAGCCACAGATCAATGGTAGGTATGATCTAAGAGAAGTTGAATTGTCATATCACTTTATGTCTAGAGCATATCGTGACCGTCGGATTAGAATATTTACAAATGCATATTAAAGAAACACACTTGACCTAACGGATATATTACACAAGTTGATCTTAACTAACTCCTAAGTGTCTAAATATCCTAACATCCCCCCTTAAGAACAACTTGAGATAGGATTGAAGGATTTACAAAAGTGACACTATTAGGAGAAGGAAGGAGGAGTTAGAGCCTAACCCCCCTTAAGGACACATTCCCAAAATCCTATCATAGATCGAAGTTTAGAAAACTTCGCTTTTGTAAGAGATTTGGTGAAGATGTCTACAACTTGATCATCTGTAGGGCAATAGAGCATTTCAAGAACACGATCATGAACAAGATTTCTGATGAAGTGCATGTGTAGCTCAATGTGTTTGCTATGCTGATGTAGAAATGGATCTTTGGCAAGCTTGATGGCACTTTGATTGTCACACCAAAGTGGAGTAGGCTGCTGCTACTCGAATCCAAAATCTGAAAGGATCTGTCGAAGCCATAAATCTTCCTGACTGACATTAACTGCGGCTCAATATTCTACTTCTGCAGAAGAAACAGTAAGAGCTTGTTGTTTCTTACAAGCCCAAGTGACAGGTACAAATCCTAGACTGAAAACATAACCTGCAGTAGACTTTCAATCATCAAGATCGTCGACCCAATCTGAATCAGTGAAACCAACCAACAAAGGTGTCCCCCTTATACTGTAATGAATCCCAAACTGAATTGTACCTCAAATATATCGAATTATTATTTTTGTTGCTTTCCAGTGACTTTCATGAGGATTTTGCATATAACGGGAAACACGATCAATGACAAAGGAAAGGTCGGGACATGAATGAGTCAAGTATAAAAGACTACCAACAAGATGACGATACAAGGTGGCATCTACTTCAGGGGAAGTACAAGTGGCAGAAATTTTGACTCCAGACTGGAAGGGAGAAGGGGTTGGTTTACAATCTTCCATGTGGAAGCGACGAAGTAGGTCACAAGCATCTTAGACTGGCAAAGAAAGATTCCTTATTTGGTTTGCAAGACTTGGAGACCAATAAAATAATGAAAATGTCCAAAGTCTGACATTTCAAAATTTTACTTAAGACTGGATTTCACATGGGTTATAAGTTTAGGGTCACTACCAGTAAGGATAAGATCATAAACATAAAGAACAAGTATGATGATATGGTTTCCTACTTTCTTGGTATAGACATTGGGGTTAGAATGGCATCTAGAAAAACTAGTGTCAAGGAGAAAGCTATCCACTTTGGCATACCAAGCTCTAGGAGCTTGCTTAAGGCCATATAAGGATTTCTTAAGGAGACAGACAAGGCTAGAATTATCCTGAACATATCTAGGAGGTTGTTCCATGTAAATTTCCTCCTGTAAATCACCATGTAAAAAGGCAGACTTGACATCCATTTGATGGAATTCCCAGTTATGTAAGGCTGCAAGGGAAAGAACAAGGCAGATGGAATTCATTTTTGCGACAGGAGCAAAGGTTTCATTGTAGTAAATCCCTTCAACTTGGGAAAAACCTTTGGCAACTAACCTTGCCTTAATTCTTTCAACACTTCCATCTGATGCATACTTACTTCTATAGACCCATTTACATCTGACAAGTTTTCTTCCTTTTGGAAGAGGAACAAGATCCCAAGTATTGTTCGCCATTAAGGAACGATATTCTTCATCCATAGCTGGATCCCAATCTGGATTTCCTGAAGCTTCTGCAAAAGTTTTTGGATCATGATTCTCGGAAACTTGAGCCAAAAGAGAAGAGCCTCGCTGAAATTGAGAATGTGTTTGATGTTGATCTCTAGGATCACCAGGAAGATCACCAGCTGCTTCACATGTTGAATGGACCCATCGAGGAAGCATTGGTGCTGGTGCAATTCGAGGAACATGAGCAGGCAGAGGTGGATTTTCATCCTCACTGTCATCATCAGAAAATGGAGTTGGAAACCTGTCAAGAAAGTTGGAAGAAGAAGAAGAAGAAGAAGAAGGCACAATCGTCGAATCAGGCTCGCAGGCCAAAGATGGCACACCCGCCAAGTTAGGCTCGCAGGCCAAGAAATTTTCTTCAAATTTAACATCTCTTCTAATGATTATATCATGTGAATACGGGTTAAGAAGTCTATAACCTTTTACATCTTCAGAATATCCAACAAATATGTACTTTTCACTTTTAGGCTGCAATGCTTTCCATTTTTCATCCGGAATGTGAGCCCATGCTTCGCAACCAAACACACGAAAGTGACTTACATCTGGTTTAATTTTACTCCATGCTTCTTCCGATGTTATACCTTGTAAAACTTTAGTAGTTGTGTGATTAACTATGTAATTTGCACAATTTATGGCCTCAACCCAATATTGAAGACTTAGACCCTTAGATTGGATCATACAATTAGCCATTTCTTTTAAAGTGCAGTTCTTTCATTCAACTACACCATTTTGTTGTGGTGTATATGGAATAGTGTGTTGTTGTTGGATTCCTTGTTAAGTGTAGAAAGTAGTGAACTTGTTGTTAACATATTCTCCTCCATTGTCAGATCTTAACTTAATAATTTGATGACCATATTGTTTTTCAACAAGGGCCTTGTAGGCCAAGAACATGTTAAATACCTCTTAGGTTTTAGGAAGTAAACGCAAGTGAGTCTGGAGTAGTCATCAGTGAAAGTTAAGAAATATTTGAAACCAGAAAAGGATGCAGATGGAAGAAGGCCACACAAGTCACTATGCACAACCTCCAAGGGAACCGAGGCGTGCCAAGAGGCACGTTTGTCAAAACTGTCCCGATGATGTTTTCCGAGTACACAACTGGAACAAACACCATCCTTGCAAGATACCATTGGAAGACCAGTCACCATATTGTCTTTACATAGTTGTTGCAATGAGCGATAATTTAAGTGACTAAATCACTCATGCCAAAGTTTGCTCAAGTTATCACTATGAGCAACAAAAACTGAAGGAAAAGGTGATGACCCAAAGTTGTTAAATTTGTACAACCTAGTAATATCATCAATAGTTCCAGTAGCAAGGACATTTTGAGGATTTTTAAAATCCTTGATTACAACTTGGTGAGGTGTAAACATCACAGTTTTACCTTCACCCAAATGGGTAATTCTGATAGACTGATAACAAATTGCAGGAAATTTTTGGAACACATAGTACATCACTGAAATGACCATTTTCTATTGGAACTGTTCCAGATCCTACAACACTTAGAGATCTATCATCACCAACAAATATTTGCTTGGTGTTACATTCATGCATAGTAGAAAAGATGGCTTGATATTTAGCCATATGATAAGATGCTCCAGAATCAATGAGCCATTCAATTGAAGTAGAAGAAGAAGATGCAGTATAAGAGTAACTGGAAGCACAAAGTGCATGCCCATGAGAGGTAGATTCTGAAGACGAATCTAGGATGATGTGGTGCTTCTTCATTGCTGCTTCCAAGGCTGCCATCTTCTTGAAACACTTAGATTCATCATGATTATCTTTCCCACAAAAATTGCAATGACGCTCAGTCTTCTTTCCTTTTGGCTTGGACCCTTTGTCATTTTTTAAAGAAGGAGCTGAATAAGAGGGTTTGGGACCCTTGTTGTTTGGCTTATTATTGCGAAAATTTTGTTTCTTGGGAGGCTTGGACTTTTCTTTTTGTTGGGAAAATAAGGCTTTCCCAGATGTATCTGCATTGTTAATTATTCCAAGATGAATAAGCTTATCTTGCTCTCTAATTAAGGAATCACAAAAGGATTCAAGACTAGGCTCTTGATAGCTACTGTTACCACCTAAGTTGTACTTAGTGGTTTTTTATCAAGTGAGCCTGGTGAACCGGACAAGGATAAATTGTTCAGACTTCAAAAGACCTCCAGTCTTGCTTCTGGGAAGCTTTGTTGTACTATATCACATTTTCATACCCCATGGGGGAATTGTAATAAATGTTCTAGCATGATAGTGTCTATAAAAGACTTAGTCTCTTAGAATTTATTTGTCAATCCGATTAGCCCAGGGTGTTTTTTCCCTTGGTTATTATTGGTGGTTGAATAAACGACTAATAATTTCTGAGTTTTTCACTCCATACCTCCAAAGGACATGGCATTTAGGCCTATTGAGGTTATTAGAGTCTATGTGTCAATGTATAAACATGCTAGGCATCATGGTCGAGTCATATGAACATGTCTAAGTCCCCCTAGGTTTTTTCAACTTTTTAAATTTTTAAATTTTTTTAGTGTTTTTTATTAAAGTTAAATTTTTCCAAAACTTATGCTATTTTTTAATAGTTTAATTGGAAAAATTGGTTTTGTAATAAAAGTGGGCTCAGAAGTTAGATTCAGTCATGTAGGTGCTCATTTTCAAGCTAAGAGCACCCAACAAACCTATAGACCTACTATTTCCTAGTTTTGAGTGATTTTCCATCACTCAGGTCAGAAAGCCCCAAAAAATCAATTATTGATTATTTTAATTAATAAATTGATGAATAATGGAGCAAATCCAAAATCCTAGATCAGTGGATTCTCAGCCCATTTGATTGAAATCAGTCAGATCTGAGCCATATTGACTTGATCTGACAAATCCTTGACTGAACGAGGTGATCTGGATAGATCCAGAGTTGATCTTCAGCATCCTTTGTGGGGAATTGTGCCCTCTCTCTCTCCTTCACATGTGTGGGATCTCCTGGAAGCTCTGTGGATTGATGTGTCAGCTCAATCAGCCTCCCGATTGACAGGTAGGCTTAGTTCAGCTTCAGATCAGCATTGATTGACTCTCCTTCAGCTGCAGTGGTTTGTCTCCTTGGGATTTGTGCCCCCCTCAGCTGGATCTGCTGTTTTTTGTATAAATAAAGCTCAGGCTGTCTCTTCCAAACTAGTTAGAGTTGGATTGAGGAGCTATTACTGTTGTAATACTTTGTAATATCTTTTGCTATTGGAATAAAGTGAAGCTTTGGAGGCAAGATGGTGTCATGTCATTGTATGTGTGGATGAGCATTGCCATGTTTCACTGAGGTAACCTGTATCTATGTTCATAATTTGCTGATTGTATGTGGATTCATTGCTAAGATTGATAATAAGTTTATTATAATCTTGATAGAAAAGGAGTGTGTTAATAATTTTATTGGCCATCTCTTTTCTTTTTTTTATGCATGTTTATAGATCTAGATTCAACATGTTTTATAAGTTTATATGCATGTTATTCTGAAATCTCTAATGTATGTATTGACCGGATCTCACAAGTATTTTGGCAAGCCTTTGGATTCAGTTGCAGGTTCCTAGCTTGGAGAGGATGCTGATCTAGTTTGCTTCTTCACTCTCTCCAAAACCATTCAAAGGCATAGTCCCTCAACATTCCACTAGAAAGCTCCACAGTTGATCTTCAAGGCTTCCAACAAAAATGCTCTTCTTTTCCTTTTCCTCCAATTTTTTCTAAAATCAGTCTGGTTACTTGTTTGCAGCTTTAAAATTGTTTAGATCTATCAATTTTAGAGTTTATTTTATCTAGATCTTGCTTCCTTAAAGCTCAATAAACTAGATCTCATTCCTAAAGAAAATTTACAAGCATTCTAGATCTAGTTTGAGGGAAAATTGTTATTTTTCAAGGCTGTGAAAGTAGATCTAAAACTTGTTGAATGCATGGTTGTTTCCTTATAATCTAAAAATTTATATTCAGCAATTTAACTGCTTCATATTGGCTACACCAAAAGCAGGCCAAGATCCCAAGGAAAGCTTGCTTTCTTTGGTTATTTTTCCGCTTCATTAAAAACTAGTTTTAACTTAGAATTTTTGGGTAAAAGGTTTGTTCACCCAAAAGTACTTTGAAAGTACTTTTGGGTATATTTAACTGTGATAAAATTTCTGGTTTTTAGTGGGTGTAACATAAAAGAGGAGGAGGCGCTGTCCGGAAAGCATTTTTGGACCATTTGAAACCCCCCTGGGGGTCTCCGTCTTCCATAAATTTCAAATTTTTGCAATTTGTAAACTTTTGGCCTCACTCCATATAAGGAAAAGGTGGATGAATTTCAGTTTTTTGGTATTGTAATTGGTGCTAATAAAAATAAAAATATTTTCGAATAGGCTCTTTCACCATCCCCCTGGGGGGATTTGCGTCTTTGTCATCTTTTACTTTGTGTTCATCTTTTTTCAATCTAGTGTAGTTGCAATATGCAGGGTATTATAATTTGACTTATAATTATTGCTATATTCCATATCTGGTGGTTTCAAATTAATTTTAATACTTACCCCACAAGCCTCCTTTTTGAGCTGAAAGGTGAAGAAAGAGTCGTGGTAGTCTAATTAGAAAACTGTTGTTTGATTTTCTATTTATGCTTCACCTTCTATCATCATTTGTTTTAGTAATCATAATAAAATCAACCCCTCCTTGATTCCTCGATTAAGGTCCACTTGGACCGAAAGAGGTTCCTGGAGGGTTTTCTTTTTGACAAAAACACCTCTTTTAAAATTTACTAAAAATAACAAAGACTTCGGTGTGTATGCTCTGTACTTGGATGCAGTTCATCTAATTAGTCAAGCTGCATCAAAAGCACTTGAGTGACTAGATTAATTAGTCTTCACCTCCCAAATTGACAAACCATCAGGCGAAAATCCAACGCCTCGAACAAACTATAAGCGGTGGCAAAATACCCAAAGGAGTGGGAACAACTGGAAAGCGACCTCGAGGCGCCGATCTCTGTCACACCCTAATGGGTGCATTATGAAAAATAGTCTCCGAGACTCCGTTCTAGCCCACAAACACCTTGCGGGTAGCCGTGAAAGCTCACTTTTGGACATACTCCAAGTACCCCTCGGGTATATCTGGAGTCCCCTTCGCCTAATTTAATTCATTCACATTCCACATTAATTTAAAATCTACCAAGAGACATTTGCAAAACATTCATTCAAGTGCATGCAAGCACATTATTTTCACTGTTGATTCCATTTAAGGCACTGGTGATTTATTTTGATCAATTCTTTCGATTATATATATATATATTGAGTGTCATTACTGTGCTTATATGCTTTAAATAGTGCATCTTGTTATCTTTTGTTTCCACTAGTTAATTTCAAAACTCCTAAACAACTTAATCAATCTAACACCATCACACTAAGTAATTATCCTTAGTAATTTAATAGGGTCTTACCCCCTAGGCTTCTTTAGGAGTTGAGCCTAAACAGAGGAGTCAAGAACAAGGTGACAACCTTGACTCGAGACTTGCCCCCAATCGAGTGGCTTGAAGATTTCTGCAACGTGACCCAGGTGTGTGAAAGGCGGAAACACTTTATTGCGCCGTTGCAGGGGATAAATCTTTTTATTTTTTAGTACAACTTAGCTTAACTTTTTTCTAAAAAACTAAAAAGATAAATTTTTTTGATTGATCTAGTCTTTAAAAAACATAAAAATTAAAACTCGATCCATTTGGCGACTCCATTGTCTAACATCCCTTCAAGAATTTCTACCTGAAGAAATCGTCGACAATTATTCAATCCTCTCCTTGATCTCGAAAGGTTTATTAGGGAAAGATTGAATAGGCAGACTTCCCGTAGAAACCTTGAAAATTTAGGAGACCAATCCCTCTCAGATATCCATCACATATTTGTAGAGAGTCATGTTCACCAATCTCAAGAAATGATGGAATTGTTCAAACCCCTTGACTTTTCTTAGATAGTAGGTGTTCCCCATGCCATTCCAAAAGATGCTATCAAGAAGCCCCCCATATTTCAGGGCAATAATTCCATCATTACCAAGTCTCACCTTCGAAAGTTTGAAAAGCACCTGGTCAATTATTGCAATGATGCTGCCCATGACCATGACGATGTCAAAATGAAGCTCTTTGTTTTATCCTTAGAAGATGATGCTGAAGAATGGTACCTCGACCTAGATGATGATTCATATAAAACTCTTAGTGAATTCCTATAGGTTTTTAAGAAAAAATGGGGAGAAAAGAAAGAACCAAGACATCTGCTTGCTACCCTTCATAACATTAAGAAGATAGAGAATGAAACCATGGATGAATTTAACACTAAGTTCAGGCGTGTGGTTGCGGACATCCCTAAAGAAATCAAGCCAAAGGATTCCTCCATCCTCATATCTTACATCGAAGCTTTCACTGGTGATTTGAGGTACCGGTTAAGAGACAAAGAGCCGACCGATTTAAAAACTGCTCAGGAATTGGCCGAGAAAATAGAAAAGAATATGCAGTCTTCAGTCAAATCCAACATTCCAGGTTACACTAGGGGAAACACTTCATACAATAAAGAAAAGGGAAAAGCCATTGAATCAGAAGAAAAGGGAGCCTCTAAATATCCCATGGAAAAGGTAACAGACATGATAAAAGACTTGGTTACTAGTCAAAACCAACTTATGGCAAATCAATCCGCACAACTGAATCTTATGCACAATAGAATAATCACAATGGAAAGAAATAATGGACCTAGGAACTTTCAGCCTAGGAAGATTCAGATGTATCAAAAGAAGTTTCCTCAGCAAGAGCCTAGGATTCCAAACCAGTTAGACTCAACTAACATGGTAGAAGAAGTAATTCCATGGTGTAGACCCTGTGAACAATTCCACCAAGAAAGCACTTGTTATGTTGCAAATCAAGTCATGGAACATGGACTTCCAAAGGTCAGTAATCAGGAAAAAACTTCAAGCGATCTTGATCATATATACATGGTAGGCCAGGCCTACCCTTTGTCACCATCTAAACAGTACAAATCTAAGGATGAAACCATTGCAGAATCTTATAGTGAAACTTATGATGAAAACTGTAATGTACATGATGGGACTCCTACGTGTTATCCATATAATGATGACAGTCTGGAAGGTTTACTTCCTTGTGACCTTTTCTTTGAAGAAGATGAGTATGAAAATGAGGAAGTATAGCTTGGAGCATGATTCAAGTGATGAAGACTCCCTTATCCCTGACAAAGATACTGACGAGGAGTCCTGGACATTCATGGAAAATCCAGTCTATGACATGAACAAAGAGGAAAATAATGAACCATAAACTTTTGATGGTTTTGTTGATTTTTCTGTCTATGGAATATCTAAAGGAGAGAGCATGGACCATGTGGCCTTGGAAAACTTTGATATGAAAAAGGAGCATGCAGTTTATCCACATGATCAGCCTGAGCCATATATTAGTACCAGTAATGAAGACAAAGAGAACTTGATATCGGCAATGGGGAATCCATCACATCTAACATAGATGATGGTGATGACTATTGGGATTTTTGTGGATATCTTATTAAGAATCCTATCTATGCTATATCCAGCAAGGGGAGTGTCTATTTAGAAATTTGTGGAAGTCAAATCTACTATACTTCCATAGAGGGAAGCATGGATCTAGAGACCTTGGAAAATTTTAGTATGGAAAAGCAGCATTCAAAACTCTTATATGATCATTCAGAGTCATATCATGCAGAGCTGCACAAAGGTATCAATAATAAAGACATGGAGAAGCAGTGTTGTGAAAAGAAGGATGTGATACAGTTACTAGAATATCAGTCTCAGCTATCATTTTCACATATAGAATTTCCTCATGATTTGGAGCTGCTTGGGGTTTATACAATGAATTATCATCCGGTAATCCTTGATGATCAGTATGATGGTGTAGTCAATCTGCCTCATCATTCTGACTTGTACATCAACCCTGTCCAGTCATGGATAGAAGCATCCTGCGCAAGGACTTCCCGGTTTGGGAGGAAGTTTGATGACATTATTCATGCCTATGATTTCCCATCCATCCCGCCCCTTCCGAATCATCACACAGGTTTGCATTTTCAGAATAAAGCATCCTTACTTTGGCTGGTAACCAAAGACAAGGGATTTTTTTTATTGTAATAAAATGCTTAGGTGGTTACATTGGATTTCTGATTACACTTAACCCTTTTTATATCATGCTTAGAGTAGGAAAATAAGCTCCTTGAAAAAGAGAATTTACTTTTCGCATTTTTATTTTATACTTAGCTATAATAAAAATTTGCTTCTTTTAGTTAGTTACATTTATTTTATTTAAATAAATCAGCTTAATGGTTCATTTGGTTTTTTATAAACTTGTGCTATTGAGGTTTTTCTTGTCAAGTTGAGATGGTTTTACAGGGTATATAAACTAGTGATTCTGGTGTTCTCGTATCCTCTCCTTGCCTTAAAGACCAGATCAAGCACATGTCCCATAGTTGGAGCCTGAATGTTGCCACCTAAGTTGTACTTAGTGGGTTTTTATCAAGAGATCCTGGTGAACCGGACAAGGATAACTTGTTCGGACTTCAGAAGACCTTCAGTCGTGTAAATGTTGTAGCATGATATTGTTTGTAAAAGACTCGGTATCTTAGAATTTATTTGTCAATCCGATCAGCCCAAGGTATTTTTTCACTTGGTTATTATTGGTTGTTGAATGAACGACTAATAATTTCTAAGTTTTTCACTTCATACCTCCAAAGTTGGGGTGGTTAGCTTGGCATTTAGGCCTATTGAGGTTATTAGAGTCTATGTGCCAATATATAAACATGCTAGGCATCATGGTCGAGTCATATGAACATGTCTAAGTCCCCCTAGGTTTTTTCAACTTTTTAAATTTTTAAATTTTTTTAGTGTTTTTTATTAAAATTAAATTTTTCCAAAACTTGCGCTATTTTTTAATAGTTTAATTGGAAAAATTGGTTTTGTAATAAAAGTGGGCTCGGAAGTCAGATTCAGTCATGTAGGTGCTCATTTTCAAGCTAAGAGCACCCAGTAAACCTATAGACCCACTATTTCCTAGTTTTGAGTGATTTTCCATCACTCAAGTCAAAAAGCCCCAAAAAATCAATTATTGATTATTTTAATTAATAAATTGATGAATAATGGAACAAATCCAAAATCCTAGATCAGTGGATTCTCAGCCGATTTGATTGAAATCAGTCAGATCTGAGCCAGATTGACTGAATCTGACAAATCCTTGACTGAAGGAGGTGATTTGGACAGATCCAGAGTTGATCTTCAGCATCCTTTGTGGGGAATTGCGCCCTCTCTCTCTCCTCCACACGTGTGGGCTCTCCTGGAAGCTTTGTGGATTGATGTGTCAGTCTGCGGGTTGATGTGTCAGCTCAATCAACCCCCCGATTGACAGGTAGGATTAGTTCGGCTTAAGATCAGCATTGATTGATTCTCCTTCAGCTGCAGTGGTTTGTCTCCTTGGTATTTGCACCCCCCCTCGGCTGGATTTCTTGTTTTTTGTATAAATAAAGCTCAGGCTGCCTCTTCCAAGCTAGTTAGAGTTGGATTGAGGAGCTATTACTGTTGTAATACTGTGTAATATCTTTTGCTATTGGAATAAATTGAAGCTTTGGAGGCAAGATGGTGTCATGTCATTGTATGTGTGGATGAGCATTGCCATGTTTCACTGAGGTAACCTGTATCTATGTTCATAATTTGCTGATTGTTTGTGGATTCATTGCTAAGATTGATAATAAGTTTATTATAATCTTGATAGGATAGGAGTTTGTTAATAATTTTATTGGACATCTCTTTCCTTTTTGATGCATGTTTTTATAGATCTAGATTCAGCATGTTTTATAAGTTTATATGCATGTTATTCTGAAATCTCCATGTATGTATTGACCGGATCTCATAAGTATTTGGAAAGTCTTTGGATTCAGTTGCAGGTTCCTAGCTTGGAGAGGATGCTGATCTAGTTTGCTTATTCACTCTCTCTAAACCATTCAAAGGCATATTCCCTTGACATTCCACCGGAAAGCTCCACGGTTGATCTTCAAGGCTTCCAGCAAAAATGCTGTTCTTTTCCTCTTCCTCCTTTAATTTTTTCTAAAATTAGTCCTATTACTTGTTTGCAGCTTTAAAATTGTTTAGATCTATCAATTTCATAGTTTATTTTATCTAGATCTTGCTTCCTTAAAGCTCAATAAACTAGATCTCATTCCTAAAGAAAATTTACAAGCATTCTATATCTAGTTTTAGGGAAAATTGTCATTTTTCAAGGCTGTGAAAGTAGATCTAAAACTTGTTGAACGCACGGTTGTTTCCTTATAATATAAAAATTTATATTTATCAATTTAAGTGCTTCATATTTGCTTCACCAAAAGCAGGCCAAGATCCCAAGGAAATCTTGCTTTCTTTGGTTCTTTTTCGGCTTCATTAAAAACTAGTTTTAACTTAGAATTTTTGGGTAAAAGGTTTGCTCACCCAAAAGTACTTTCAAAGTACTTTTGGGAATATTTAAGTGTGATAAAACTGTTTTTTTTTAGTGGGTGTAACATAAAAGAGGAGGAGGCGCTGTCCGGAAAGCATTTTTGGACCATTCGAAACCCCCCAAGGGGTCTCCGTCTTCCATAAATTTCAAATTTTTGCAATTTGTAAGCCTTTGGTCTCACTCCATATAAGGACCAGGTGGATTAATTTTAGTTTTCTGATATTGTAAGTGCTACTAATAAAAATAAAAATATTTTCGAATAGGCTCTTTCGAGCCTATTCACCATCCCCCCTGGGGGGATTTGCGTCTTTGTCATTTTTTACTTTGTGTTCATATTTTTTCAATCTAGTGTAGTTGTAATATGCAGGGTAGTATAATTTGACTTATAATTATTTCCATATTCCATATCTGGTGGTTTCAAAGTAATTTTAATACTTACCCCACGAACCTCCTTTTTGAGCCGAAAGGTGAAGAAAGGGTCATGGTAGTCTAATTAGAAAACTGTTGTTTGATTTTCTATTTATGCTTCATATTCTATAATCATTTGTTTTAGTAATCATAATAAAATCAGCACCTCCTTGAGTCCCCGATTAAGGTCCACTTGGACTGAAAGAGGTTCCTGGAGGGTTTTCTTTTTAACAAAAACACCTCTTTTAAAATTTACTAAAAATAACAAAGAATCCGGTGTGTATGCCCTATACTTGGATGTGGTTCGTCCAATCAGTTAAGCTACATCAAAAGCACTTGAGTGACTAGATTAGTTAGTCTTCACCTCCCAAATTGACAAACCATCAGGCGAAAATCCAACGCCTCGAACAAACTGTAAGCGATGGAAAAATACCCAAAGGAGTGGGAACAACTGGAAAGTGACCTCGAGGCATTGATCTCTGTCACACCCTGATGTGTGCGTTATGAACAATAGTCTCTGAGGCTCTGTTCCAGCGCACAAACACCTTGCGGGTAGCCATGAAAGTTCACTTTTGGACATACTCCAAGTACCCCTCGGGTATATCTGGAGTCCCCTTCGCCTAATTTAATTCATTAACATTCCACATTAATTTAAAATCTACCAAGAGACATTTGCAAAAAATTCATTCAAGCGCATGCAAGCACATTATTTTCACTATTGACTCCATTTAAGGCACTGGTGATTTATTTTGATCAATTCTTTCAATTATGTATATATTGAGTGTCATTACTGTGCTTATATGATTTAAATATTGCATCTTGTTATATTTTGTTTCCATTGGTTAATTTCAAAACTCCTAAACAACTTAATCAATCTAACACCATCACACTAAGTAATTATCCTTAGTAATTTAATAGGGTCTACCCCCCTTGGCTTCGTTAGGAGTTGAGCCTAAATGGAGGAGTCAAGAACAAGGAGACAGCCTTGACTCAAGACTTGCCCCCAAGGACACACCGAGTGGCTTGAAGATTTCTGCCACGTGACCCAGGTGTGTGAAAGGCAGCAACAATTTTTGGCGCCGTTGCCGGGGATAAATATTTTTATTCCCGAGTACGACTTAGCTTAAATTTTTTCTAAAAAACTAAAAAGATAGAAATTTTTTATTGATCTAGTCTTTAAAAAACATAAAAATTAAAACTCGATCCATCTGGCGACTCCATTGTCTAACATCCCTTCGAGAATTTCTACCTGAAGAAACCGTCGACAATTATTCAATCCTCTCCCTGATCTCGAAAGGTTTATTAGGGAAAGATTGAATAGGAAGACTTCCCGTAGAAACCTTGAAAATTTAGGAGACCAATCCCTCTCAGATATCCATCACATTTGTAGAGAGTCATGTTCACCAATCTCAAGAAATGACAGAATTGTTCAAACCCCTTGACTTTTCTCAGATAGCAGTTGCTCCCCATGCCATTCCAAAAGATGCTATCAAGACGCTCCCCATATTTCAGGGCAATAATTCCATCATTGCCAAGTCTCACCTTCGAAAGTTTGAAAAGCACCTGGTCATTTATTGCAATGATGCTACCCATGACCATGACGATGTTAAAATGAAGCTCTTTGTTTTATCCTTAGAAGATGATTCTGAAGAATGGTACCTCGACCTAGATGATGATTCATATAAAACTCTTAGTGAATTCCTAGAGGGTTTTAAGAAGAAATGGGGAGAAAATAAAGAACCAAGACATCTGCTTGCTACCCTTCATAACATTAAGAAGATGGAGAATGAAACCATGGATGAATTTAACACTAAGTTCAGGCATGTGGTTGTGGACATCCCTAAAGAAATCAAGCCAAAGGATGCCTCCATCCTCATATCTTACATCGAAGCTTTCACTGGTGATTTGAGGTACCAATTAAGAGACAAAGAGCCGGCTGATCTAAAAACTGCTCAGGAATTGGCCAAGAAAATAGAAAATAATATGCAGTCTTCAGGAAAATCCAACATTCCAGGTTACACTAGGGGAAACACTTCATACAATAAAGAAAAGGGAAAAGTCGTTGAATCAGAAGAAAAAGGAGCCTCTAAAGATCCCATGGAAAAGGTAACAAACATGATAAAAGACTTGGTTACTAGTCAAAACAAACTTATGGAAAATCAGTCCGCACAACTGAATCTTATGCACAATAGAATAATCACAATGGAAAGAAATAATGGACCTAGGAACTTTTATCTTAGGTAGAATTAGATGTATCAAAAGAAGTTTCCTTAGCAAAGCCTAGGATTCCAAACCAGTTAGACTCATCTAGCATGGTAGAAGAAGTAATTCCATGGTGTAGACCCTATGAACAATTCCACCAAGAAAGCACTTGTTATGTTGCAAATCAAGTCATGGAACATGGACTTCCCGAGGTCAGTAATCAGGAAAAAATTTCAAGCGATCTTGATCATATATACATGGTAGGCTAGGCCTACCCTTTGTCACCATCTAAACAATACAAATCTAAGGATGAAACCATTGTAGAATCTTATAGTGAAACTTATGATGAAAACTGTAATATACATGATGGGACTCCTATGTGTTCTTCATATAATGATGACAGTCTGGAAGGTTTACTGCCTTGTGACCTTTTCTCTGAAGAAGATGAGTATGAAAATGAGGACAAGTATAGCTTGGAGCATGATACAAGTGATGAAGACTCCCTTATCCCCGACAAAGATGTTGATGAGGAGTCTTGGACATTCATGGAAAATCCAGTCTATGACATGAATAAAGAGGAAAATAATGAACCAGAAACTTTTGATGGTTTTTTTGATTTTTCTGTCTATGGCATATCTAAAGGAGAGAGCATGGACCATGTGGCCTTGGGAAACTTTGATATTAAAAAGGAGCATCCAATTTATCCACATGATCAGTCTGAGCCATATATAAGTATCAGTAATGAAGACAAAGAGAACTTGATATCAGCAATGGGGAATCCATCACATCTAACATAGATGATGGTGATGACTATTGGGATTTTTGTGGATATCTTATTAAGAATCCTATCTATGCTATATCTAGCAAGGGGAGTGTCTATTTAGAAATTTGTGGAAGTCAAATCTACTATACTTCCATAGAGGGAAGCATGGATCTAGAGACCTTGGAAAATCCTAGTATGGAAAAGCAGCATTCAAAACTCTTATATGATCATTCAGAGTCATATCATGCAGAACCACACAAAGGTATCAATAATAAAGACATGGAGAAGCAGTGTTGTGAAAATACAGATGTGATACAGTTAGTAGAATATCGGTATCAACTATCATTTTCACATATAGAGTTTCCTCATGATTTGGAGCCGCTTGGGGCTTATACAATGAATTATCATCCGGTAAGCCTTGATGATTAGTATGATGGTGTAGTCAATCTACCTCATCATTTCGATTTGTACATCAACCCTGTCCAGTCATGGATAGAAGCAGCCTGCGCAAGCACTTACCAGTTTGGGAGGAAGTTTAACGACGTTTACCTGGAAAGTCTACGTTTTCAAGTTTTCTCGTTGTTTTTGTTTTGCCGTGATCACACAAGGTGCACGACAAAGAGCATACATAACTGAGAAGACAAGAATAAAAACTTTCCCTTTCTATTTCTGATTCGCCGCAATTGCAAAAGGTGCACGGCTAAGAGCATACGTAGCCAGGGAAGGTAACACTGATAAAATATGAGAGATTTTAAAAAAAATTAAACAAATCCGTCAGTATAATATTATATCTTCAGGTTTTCCGAACTGGGTATTTCTGGATCAAACAAAAACGGTTTTTGATGAAACAAAAACTATTTCCCAATGGAAACGATGCTCCAGATGCAATGGAATAGCTCCCATAGGCCACAAATGCACAGAACTCTAGAACCAGAAATCCTTTCAAAGTTTTGGCAACACCGGTTCCAGATCTTGATCAAAACCGAAAGCGGCTCTTCATAAATGCTCTGATACCATGTTCGGGTACACAGGGTGCTCCCAAAAGACCGAACACCTTGAGCACCCGCTTCACACAAATAGATCACAGATCAACACACCGATGTTTGTCACATGGTTAAAACCCTCGAGAGGGAAACAGTCCACGGCCCCAGCCAAATAGCTACTTGGAGCAATTTATTACACAAATGAAAGAAAGTTACATGAGCTTCTCATAATCGATCAACTAGCCAAGGACCCTCCATGCTCTTTAAATAGAGATCATGGACCAATTGGGTGTTAAGCCACAGATCAATGGTAGGTATGATCTAAGAGAAGTTGAACTGTCATATCACTTTATGTCTAGAGCATATCGTGACCGTCAGATTACAATATTTACAAATGCATACTAATGCATACTAAAGAAACACACTTTACCTAACAGATATATTACACAAGTTGATCTTAACTAACTCCTAAGTGTCTAAATATCCTAACATCCCCCCTTAAGAACAACTTGAGATAGGATTGAAGGATTTAATTTTTGGATTTTTCCTTGTTTTTTCCCTTTTTCACTTTGGATCCTTCTTGTCATAAGGATACGCAAATTTTCCTTTTTTAGTTGAGTGTGACGAATTAGAAAGTTCCAAAAACAAGTAAGGGGAAAAGGTTGTTAACTTAATTTTTAGGTAATTTACCAAGGTTTAAAGGGTGGAAATGAAGTGTGGTCATAATGCATGTGTATGATGGGGCTAGTGACTACATAGGTAGAAACAATGTAGGTGTTAACATATTTTCCCTTGATATGTTGGGTCAGGAGCTCATCGTATGGTCGACATACATCATAGGTTTTTCTTTTTTCAATGTGTAAGTGGGGTAGAGAATCAAGACTGTGTCGGAGGTAGCCCGCCCTTCCATGGGACTACATGGGCTCTTAGAAGGAGGTTCATATAATCTCAAATATATGGATGAGGCGGGCATTCCCATGCTTGCATTAATGTCTCAAAATATATAAAGAGTGGAACGAGGCCCAAAGGGGACACGATTAATGCATGGATAATTGCTCTAAATATCATGAAGTGTCCAAGATGGACTCAAGTCTTGAATGTAATCATGGTCCAACCACAATTGATACAAAGAATTGATACTGGAGCAACGGCCTTCTCAAGGAATTTTGAATCACAATAACTGATGAACTGTTGGATCTAAGGAGGTCCAACATCTGTAATGACTCAAAACAATAGAGAGTCTGAATCTAACAGGTACAATGAATTGCAATTGAACTAGATACACAAGGAAGCATGTAATTAGAGGGCTTCCAAACACTGTCACCAATGCAACCCGTATATAATGGGAAACATAATGTTATGGGGTTTCCATGTAGACTCATCAATGGAATAGAGTTAAGGGACATATTGAGTCTTTGACAAAATAATGAAAGAACCACCAACCCATATGAATCTAATTGGTGTGATAATGTAGCTGGTGTTGAGCATGCAAGAATCAACTATTCCAAAGGGAACTAAGGTATTCCTTCATGTGGTCCAAGGGACTCATAAATGAGGGTTATGAGGCCAAGGTACAGGGTACCTCTAGGTCTATCCTTTGGAATAAATGTGCTGATGTTGATAGAGGGAGTGTTGATTTTTTTTAGCAACATCGAGAACCATTCTCTTAGGAGAATGGAGACACCTGGTCCAGGACTAGGGTGTGGACTCAACCTAGAGTTGAGTGACTATTCTATTGAATGGGGATATCCAGTCTGGGACCACGATATGGAACCATTCCAGCACTGGGGGACTCAACCTTAAGTTGAGTGATCATTCTGTTGAATGATGACATCTGGTCTGGGACTAGGATGTGAAACCAGTCTAGCACTAGGGACTCAACCTAGAGCTAAGTGGCCATTCTTTTGAATGGAGGCACTTGGTCAATTACTAGGAATTTACCTAGTCCGGGACTAAGGACTTAACCCAGGGCTAAGGGCCATTCTCCAGGATAATGGAGGCGCTTGGTTTGCTACCAAGTATTTGACCTAGTGTCAAATTATGTAGCTTATGGCTGAGGCACCTGGTCTGTTACCAGGAAGACACTATAAGCCCTATACCATGTATAGGCATGTGTGACACTCTAACCCTCGATCAATGGGCTTTGTGACCTTCTCCAAGGCTTATCTACCCTTGGTTAAGACACCTTAGTACCTGATCTTGGCGTCACACAGATTGTGAGATAAAAGCATTAGTAATTCTCTATGTTTATGATGATGTAATTTGAGTGGTGATGAAAGACCACCTTGACCACTTATATTGACCATAGGGAACTTGAAGAAGGTTAAAGCAAAAGTAAAAAATACATAAGGACCCTTAGTATCACTAAGGTGTAAAAGTGAAAGTGCAAAAAGACCATTAGTACCACTAAAGGCAAAAGTCAAAATTAGAAAAGAATAAAATAATAATATTTTGTTCTTTCTAATTTTGGTTCACTTACAAGTGACTCAAAGGATATAGAAGAAGATCAATCCATTTCATTATTATACACTCTTGCTCTCACAGATGAAGCTACTCGAACTGAATATTTCATAGGTTTTTGAAGAGAAGGTTGTCTTTGTGGTTTTGCCATAGCATGGATGAGTCTAGCTAGGGAACCCACTTGTTTTCTAGTTTTACCCTACATCTAGGGTTCATCCTCTCTCAACTCATACCAACTAAAAAAGGGTTAGGGTTTTACCCTAACATCTCCCTTCTCCATGAACAACAGTAAGATCACTCACGAGCAGTTGGGGTTCACCTTGGGGCAGCCCCGATCACCCTCGGTAGCATCTTTGGCAGCCCTAATCTTCCATGGGCTACCACTTCTATTCCATAGGCAGCCTTTCCACCCCTCTGAGCACCTACAACAGGGCTCGAGAGTCACTCTAGGAACCTACAGCAAGGCTTGGGAGTGCCCACAATAGCCTAGGCAATCCGCCGAGGCCTCGGGCAAGATAATAATAGGCCCAAAAGGTCTTAGGAAGACAAAAGACAAGCCCTGAAGACCTCCAGGATAGGGCACCCACCCTCGGCTCAGCAACAGAGGAACCCGATAAGGTTTGGGCAGCAATAGACCTGCCCAGCAGGTTCCGAGCATGCAAGATCTGTCCTTTTGGGGAGCAAAAACAGACACAAAAGAAACAAGGCAGTAGGGCACGTAGAGATAGGGAAACATCTGACAGGGTAGGCAAATCCAAGCATGCAAAACAGAAATCCAAGCAACCTGCTAATTCTGGGCAGGAGAGAGAAAATTAGGGCAGCAATCCCTAATTTGTTAAAAATCCCTAACTGAGTATTTTGTTGTGTAATTCAATTATCTTATGTAATTGTGGATATGTGATACAAACCAAGTTAGGGTTTGTGGAATTTTTGAAAAACTCAGTCATCTCATTTACAAGATGAATTACTAAGCTTTTGGGGTTTTTGTTCTTTAAAGGTTTCCCCAGTGAAAAATTCTATGTTCCGTTGAAATATTGTAACTTCGAAGAATATTCTATATATATTTTAGTGGTCCCCAATGCTCCTATCTGGAGAATCACTTGTATTTCTTTATACCCCGATGTTCCTAATCGGGAGAATTAATAAGAGTCATGAGGAAGTCCCCTCTATTGTAAGTTGGGTCATTAGTACCCCAGTTGTGGTTACTCGAGCCGACATAATCAAATTAGGATTACTCGAGCCTAAATAATTGAATTAAATATTAAGTGAACAAAAGATTATAAATAGAGGTGAGGTGCTTCTCATTTGAACACACGTGTAGCGCATGAGAGAGAGAGAGAGAGAAAGAGCTGTAGCTGGAGAAGGAGAAGGATCATTCTTTTGGGTTTTACCTTTTATCTTTTGGGGCATCTATATTGAGGAATATTTTGCTGTGTTTTTCCCATTAGGGTTTTCCCAAGATAAATCTTTGTGTTCTTTTTTGTGTGGTTGTGCTTGTTTATCTTTTAGTGATCTTTTGGCTTATGGTTATGCTGTTATGATGGTAAATGTTTTAAGTTATGATATAACCATTAAAAATTCAACATGGTATCAGATCCACCCTGAAAGAAGTCATTGTGCATTCGAAATAGTGCTACAGCTACAACTATTGAAGATTAAGGTTTCATGCTTGAAAACGCTAAAATACTAAAACTAGTAGTTTTGGTAGATTTGATATATCGTGAGATTGGAGAAGGATCAGGAGACAAAAATTTCATAGTTCGAAGATAGAATCCTGATGTACACTTTGTAAAAGTTTTAGTCTCATATTTGCTATATTCTAGGAGATATGATTCCTCCAAATTAGGGTTCCAGCCTCTCTCAGGATTTATCCTTAAATAGGTGACCTAGGGAGAATTGTTATATCTCGGGATACGAAGGTCCAAATGGAATTTCTCAAGATGTTCTAGAAAGGGAACGGCCTGGAATTTATGTGGTAACAATTTCAGAGGCTGAAGATGAAATAATGACACATGGCAGTCTGTACAAGTTCGCTCTTTTGAACAGTCCTGAAATGAGACACCTTGGGAAAACACGCATAAGTTCCAATTGCTAAAACCAATTTTACTCTAACCTACAGTGTTGGAAATAGGACATGTGAGGATACCTTAATTCGAAATTTTAGACACATAGGAGCAATAATTTCAGAGATACTGTAGACACAATATCGGGCATTCTGCAGAAGAAACTGAAGAAAACTAGGCCCATAAGATATTTTGCAATTCTGATCATAGTTTTGGGAAAATGAATATGCTTCTTAGCTCACCTTCAAGAGGCAAATATTTCTATCCAATAAAATCTGAAAGATTCCAAGTTTTGAAAATTAGGGTTTCTCTGACAAACCCTAGATCATCCAGATCCAGAACCAAATCAAACACTTCAAACAGGTAAGATGTAATCTTTTGCCATTTACATTTGAGGTTCTCATTTCAAAATGACCTAGCACCCCAGCTTGATGACAAGCTTGGTAAAGATGAAAAATTCTGAACATGGAAGCATTGGATTTCACTGGTTCATGAAGAAAATGAATTGGGCACCTACATAAGTGGAGAGGTTCAAATTCCAAAGGGAAATGAGGATAAAACCTTACATAAGAAGAAACTCGACTCATAATAAGAGAAGAGAAGATGGGAGCAACTGAAGATCAAGCGCTCATGATTCAAAGAAGATCCCTCAAGCAATGAGAAATATGAAGAACTCAATTCTTGAAGAACCTTTTATCCATCTTATCATTTGGATAAGAAATGATGATGTCATGAATGGAGAAGATGATGAAGCAGAAGGATCAAGAAGGAGTCCACCCATGAAACGAATAAAATATAAGTATTCAATTGTCATTTGATGATATTGTTTTTTTTATGCATTTGATTATATTCAGTTGATGTGTTATGCATGATAGAATGTTTTCATTAATGATAGTATACTACTAATATGCATGTGATGGGTAAGTATCTCATGGTGCTATACAACTCTCCATTGCTACTTATCTAGAATGAAACCTCTTTGCCGACATATTGGATTAGTGCACAATCTCAATGATGTCATGGTAGAGATGGAAGGCATCTAGAAAGTTTCCATGAGATATGGATGAATTTTGTATTGGCTAAACAGTTGCATGATGCATAAGAATTTGTCATTATGCATATGTTCTATGAAATAGTTCTAACCATGCTACTGGTGCATTTGAATTGTAGGAAAGGTCCTGTACAACTGCCTACAAGAAAAGGAGGATGAGACTTGTTCCAAAGAACAAGTGATAAAAATTCAAGATTCACTAAAATAAACATTAATCTGAAGCTCCCAGGGTCAGAGACACTGTGACAAAAGAAAGAGATTCAGAAAGGGGTAGATCCACCTCGAAAGATGAATACCACCTTCGGTATGAGAGATAAATCAAGATGAAGAAAAGTATGGCGAGACTTTCGAGAGGCCTCAGACACACTCTAGTTGTGTAACACAGTTGGGTGACATCATTGATGCTAACCTTTCCAGCCATAAAAGAAGCTATGATCAAAGAGTAACAGTTGATCATGGGGAATGATGTCTATGATATGGTTTCGAGACTTGAAGGGAAGTCCGTAATGTATTCCATATGGATTTACAAGAACAAGTGTACAAAGAAAGGTTCGTGGTTTGCTTCGGAAAGAATAGACTATGGCATGATATACTCTATTGACTAGACACACTTCTCTAGTAGAGGTATATATCGAGCAGAGAACCACATGTACAGAACATGCTTTGTACGAGATCAGAAGGCACCCATAGAAAAGATCATCTAGGAGCTTGACATATCACCTAGAGTGATGAATATTTTAACCTTTGCTACAGGGTTGAATATGGAAACCTACAAAAGACAACAAGATCACAGATGGGTGCATGAGGAACTTTTCAACAAAGTTCAAGATAAAGGGATCTTGGTAAGCTGAGATAGATACATAGTAGCAGAGAATGCTACTTGTCACTTCAGTATAGAATGAAGAGGGAAGTTGAGGCTCTGCTTCAGGGGGAGTGACTACAAAATATATCTGAGTTCGACATAGTATGACATGATGGACAGCTTCCTTATGGATCAAGACTTTACCAAGAGTAAAGTGGGTTCCAACCTTCAAGGTTGAATGTGCAAGACTAGGATATGCTGATGACCTAATAGGATGATGGAAGAATACTAGAATGATGTTTTCAGATATAGTAACCAAACCAGAATGCAAGAGCGTGGTATCTTCCAAGTAGACTTGCAAGACAAAACATGTTGTTGATGGAATGAAAGATTTGTGGCTAGAGGATTCTCTCAGAGAGAGGGAATTGATAATGAAGAGACACTTGCTCCAGGAAGCAAGGTACACTTCCATCAGAACTATCATGGCACTTACATCCATGATGAAGTGAGACTTACACCAAATGGATGTGAAGACAGCCTTCCTAAATGGTGTGATTGAAGAAGAAGTATACATAGAACAACCACAAGGATTTTAAGTTGAGGATAGACATACTCACATATGCAAGTTCAAGAAGGACCTGTATGGCCTAAATCAAGCTCCTCGAGCTTGTAATGGAAGGATAGATAGTTTCCTGACGAGCATGGGATTTTCCAAGAGTAAATCCGATCCTAACCTTTACCTCAAGTTTATAGAAGATGAACTTGTCATACTATTACTATATGTGGATGATTTATTTCTAATAGGGAACGAGAAACATATTGTGGAAAGCAAGAAGAAACTTGCCAAAGAATTTGAGATGAAAGACCTTGGGTTAATGCATTATTTCCTTGGTCTAGAAGTATGGCAAAGTTTAGAAGGAATCTTTCTCAACCAGGGAAAGTATGATGTAGAGATATTGAAAAGATTCGATATGTTGGAATGCAAAGCCATGACCACACCCATTGATTCCAACCTGAAGTTGTTAGCTGATGACTCAATATAGATAGATTATTGGGTCGTTGATGTATCTAACAAATACCAGACCAGACATTTTTTTTGCTGTGAACACCTTGAGTTAGTATCTAGTTCAACCTAGACATTTTCACCTAATAACTGCAAAACATGTGATGAGATATCTAAAAGGGACTATAGAGTTTGTTCTATACTATGATGGAAGTCACAAGTACAAAATGTATGGCTATATGGATGCAGATTGGAATAGAAGTGTATCAGATAGGAAAATCACATCAGGTGGATGTTATAGTCTGGTATCTGCTATGATTTCATGGTTTAGCATGAAATAGTCCAATATTGCTCTTAGCACGGCTGGAGCAGAATACATAGCAACTTTCTACGCTAGTTGTGAATCCATATGGATTCAGAAGGCGATGTCAGGTTTATTGGATACCATGGTAATTCTATGTGAAAACCAGAGTTGTATAAAGATGACAGAGAACCCAGTGTTCCATCAGAGCACATAGAAATCCGGTATTTATACATACGAGATAAGATACATATGATGATGTTTCAGTATTCCCATACTGAAGATATAGATGACGTTTCAGTATTTCTATACTGAAGATACAGATGATGATGCTTTAAGTATTTCTATACTGAAGATATAGATGATGATGCTTTCAATATTCACATACTGGTGATAAATATGATGATAGTTCAATATTCACATACTGGAGATACAGATGATGATAGTTCAGTATTCACATACTGAAGATGTAGATGATGGTGGTTTAGATGATGATGTTACAAGATCATGATTCAACATTGATGTGTTGACGAAGTCTCCATCTCGGGTAAAGTTCAAACACTTTCGAGACAAGCTCGGTGTTGTTCGGAAAGACCTTCCTCGAAAGGGGGAGCAATGATGTTGCAGTGGGGGTGTATCATCCCTGGACATTTGTCCTAAAGTGATATGTAGACTTATGTCTCTAAGAATGAAGAGGGATTGTATCATCCTGAGACATTTGTCTAAAATAGATCCAGTGGATTCAGTCCTTGAGAATGTGGTGGGATTGTATCATCCCTGAACTTTGGTTTAGAGCGGATCCGGTGACTTCAGTCCTCAAGAATGTGGTAGGATTGTATCATCCTTGAACTTTTGTTCATAATGGATCCGGTGACTTCGATAATCAAGAATGTGGTAGGATTGTATCATCCTTGAAATTTTGTTTAGAACGGATCCGATAACTTTGGTACTTGAGAATGTGGTAGGATTGTATCATCCTTGAACTTTTGTTCAGAATGGATCCAGTGACTTCGATACTCGAGAATGTGGTGGGATTGTATCATCCTTGAACTTCAGTTTAAAATCTAGGTCTCAACCCCATCTTATGCAGAAATAGCCAAGAGAAGACCACTCGAGGCCATCTCCACCTCAGAAGAAGAACCTTTCGAAAAATATGCTAAGTGTCAAAGGAGGAATCCAATAGGGAGCCAAGGGAAGAAAAGGTTGAAAAACCAAAAAATGCAAGGAAACCAATCCACTCTATATAGCTCCTTCACTAAGAACCCCAAGACTCAAAGAAACAAAGGAGGATCCTCCTACCTTATCCAGAGTAAATAATGAAGATTGTTTCTTGGAATCACAGAGGACTAGGTAGTCTAAACAAGTGAAAGCGGTCAAATATTGGTTAAGAATGGACCCTACAGATATCCTTCTGCTCCAAGAGACCCAAATGGAGGAAGTATATCTTCTTTCTCTTAGCAGAGCGAATTGGAAAAAACAAGGAGGTCACACCGTCAGTGCCAGAGGAGCTTTGGGTGGTTTAGCCACTCTTTGGAATGAGAATGACTTTACACTTCTCAATTCCTTCTCAACCCAGCATTGGATCTTCACGGACCTTCAACGTCTTCCTTCCAAGGTTAGTATTTCCCTCTTTAACCTATACGTACATGTACACTACATGGAAAATAGAGAATGTTGGAACACCCTTGTAGGTTTCCTGGAGATCTATTCCCCCCCCAACATAATCCTGGACAGAGATTTAAATATGGTAATGTGCTCTGAGGAAAAAAAAGGGGGATTCTTTGGGAGGGATTGTTTTAGAGACCATATTGAAGATCTCATTCTTCAATGGGACCTCATGGACATCAACCACAAGCAAGGACGGTATACTTGTAAATACAAAAGAGTGGGAGAAAAACATATTGCTCCCTGGCTAGATTGGTTCTTAGTTCAAAGTTCTGTCCTTTTGCAAGGAAATATGCCGCAATCCCAAATTATGGTTAACCTTGTCTCTAATCATAAAACCCATCCTACTCTCTTTTCAAAATGTTGAAAATCTAGGCCCGATCCCATTCTGGTTCATCCCTCAGTGGCTTTCCATTTTCGGATTCTATGAGACTGTAGAAAATGCATGGGGTCTACCAGTCACCAGCTCCCTGAGTTTTGTATGGGAACAAAATATTAAAAACACTAATATTTCTCTAAAGGAATGGTCGAAAATCAACACCAAGACTCCTTCCATAGATAGACAAGAAACAGTGTGCACCCTCTGTTATCACATATATAGTAGTCGGGCTACCATATTCTATTTTTCAGATACAGTACATGTTTCAGCCAGATCTCTTACATATGAGATGCTGAGATGAGAAGTTATGATGGATCATTATTTCACTTATGGACTATTATACTCTCCCATGTCAGGACTGAGTCTTAGGACACTCAGATTTGAGGAATGATGTAGCCATTTAGTCATTTACATAGCAGTTATTGATGCCCAGATTTATATCAATACTTTCTCATTGGACAGATGATGGTTCAAATGGATTATATGCATGATTATGACTCGGCTTTTATTATATTGTGTTATGGTTATCATTTGCTTTTATACTCGTATTTGTGACATGTATTAACATGTAGTGTCATGATCTGGTGGTCATAATTATATGGACTTGGATGTATTTGTATTACGTATTGATGTCTCTACTATGAATTTGAAGTTCCTGGTCTATACTCATTGGTTTTACCCTCCTTAGGGAGAATAGAGGTAGCCATTCCCACCATTGTTTTGGCTTGCTAGCGTTGGATTCATCATTCATTGTCTCCACCCATCCATTACCTTCCATTTTTATTTCTAACCCGACTTACTACTTGACTTATGGCATGGAGGACCTTTTTCCCCACTAAAACCTTTGTTGGACAAGCCTCCATTTTTATATTGTGTCTCGGCTCTAAGTTGGTGACAGAACTTGCCTTTGGTGAGTTGGATTGTATGCCTAAATCATTCTGGTCAGCTGTCTCGATGTTTGGCACTGTGCAGAACTCCCCTTGGTCACTTGATATGTTGTTGGCTAAAACTGAAAGCGCATGTACTACTTATATTGAAAATGTTTATATGCGCCCATGGAAAATGAAAATGCTAAAACTGTGTTCCTTAACATATATGAAAAAGGGAAAGAGCAATGAAACGCTAAAATACTCCTCGAAGGGTATAAGAAATGGTCCAAAAACGCAATGGTTAAATATATGCTATATCCAACTATTGCTGACCTTATAAATTTGAAAATGTCCTAGATGAAAGTTGCAATTAGTTGTGCTTTTAAGCATAGGTGAAGTCCCCAAAAGGACATATAGGCCAAAAATGCCATGGAAATAAAATTTAGGATCCTACTGAAACTGGATCAAACTTGATGTAGACATGATGCCTAAGTTGAATAAGCACTCTCTGAACAACTCAACCATTTGTGAGGCACTGCCATTCCTTGTGTTGTTGTTTGTCATGCATATGGTTATAGTGAGTTTCTCCTTTCAATATCCAAAAGTTTCATAATGTTAATTAGGAAGTCATCCTATTCCCTAGCCTTGTCAATTTCAGCCTTCACCCTTCACTAGCAAATTGACTACAACTATGAAGTGAGTATAGTCCTGAAAGTCTGGTCTGAGTAATAATAAAAAAACCCTATATATGTATTTGGTTGATACACTGCCAGAAAAATGACTGCTGCTTGTTGTGATTGTTGCTTAAATGAGTTGTAGAGCATGTCTTAGCCTTATAGCACTTGCAACAGATGGATGATAATCCGAGTTATATTATTAGTATCTGATCATTTACAGATAGTTATATTGACTATTGGATATGGTTGATGATCAGGTGGAGACCTGAGAGGGGTACGAGTATACACCTTAGATGGATTTGAACTCTCTGAGTCTAATGAGATAGCCTATCTTCAGTTTCGGGCACTTACAGAGATGATCAGGCTCATTTTACCTTTCTGATGTAGTTTTGCATCACATGATGGGGTGTCTGAGCAGGGAGATGTTTTATTTGGATCTCCTAGGGAGTTGTATGGGGCATAGGGGTGCAGCCACTTGTGGGCTCAGTTTCACAATGCAGGCACCCTAGGAGGCTGTTTTGGCAGGTTCACATTTCCCGAGGTAGATAAAAAAATGATTAAATGGCTATTGAAGAAATCGATTTGGGAGGGAGAGGGTGAAGACCAGCTGGAAGGGGGTGACGCGAGGAGAGGGGGCGATAAAAGGGATGAAGGGGGGAACGGGAAGATGGAAAGGGGAAGAAAGAAAGGAGAAAGAGGGAGAGGATGAAAACAAGGGAGCCAAGGGGGGAAAAAACAATAACCATGCAAATAAAATCCTTGGAATCAAGAAGCTTCATTTCATAAGTTTGCCTATTCTTGCTTTGATGGAGGTTTCTTAGAGTTTTCTTCATGGAATGGCTTTGTATAAAGGAGGATCCTCGTCCTGTCTGAAATGGCCTTGAGGGAGACTAGCTCCAACATTTGCCATCGCATCTGCGTCCTTGTTATTCTGGCGAAGAATGTGATAAAATTCGATGGGCTGAGACAAAAGAAGTTGAGCCTTTTTATATAGTCTATGAAATTTGATATCTCCTGAAGGATACCCATTAATCATCTTATAGATGACATGCCTGGAGTCGCCGAAGACCAGAACTTTCTGGAGATTTTTGTTCCGAATTAAGTGAAGACCTTGGAGAAGGGCCATCCATTCTGCTTCGTTGTTGGTTATAGGACCCAGTCCCCAAGCGAATCTATGTTCCACTTGTCCTCCGGGATCAACTAGGATCCCACCCGCACCTGCCACCCCTGGATTGCATTTCGAAGCCCCATCAAAGAACAAAGAGTAGGATTTTTTGGCTCGGAGCCAGGATTGAAAATCAGTGATGGAAAGTCTCACTTCCCAATGAAGAGGCTGAGCTGGAATAGATTTGCTTGCTGAGATATAATTGGACTGAAGGGAGCTTTTTTCCTTTAAGAAAAGTTTGCACCAGATGGCAAGGGGTTCAGGAATGGATTCTTGCTGAGGGAAAGTAATGTTATTGGAGGCGAATTTTTCTGCTATCATTCCTATTGTTTTTGCCACAATTTGAACTGGGATGACCTTTTGCTCCTTGAAAATGGCTCGATTCCTGGCGAGCCATAATTGCCAGCATAGATTTTTTGGGATAGCTGCCCATATGCGCCTTAATATAGGCTTCTTATTCAGGGAGCCTGGAAAGAGGGATGCCCATTCTTTGAGGAGCTGCGGAGCATTGCCGGGAAGTTCTCTATTGAAATCATTTGGGAGAATGAGCTTCCACGCCAACCTGGAGAACTCACATTGAAGAAAGATTTGGCTGGATGTCTCTTCAGCTGAGTGGCACAGGGCACAACGTGATGGAACAAGAATGCCTCGTTTCCTTAAGTTTTCTGCCGTCAAAAGATTGTTATGGAGGAGAAGCCAAATGAATGTGTTGACCTTAGGAATGCTGTCAGGATGCCAAACCAGCTTCCAAACTTTTTCAACCATCGTCTGATCCTTGGATATTATTTTATAGCCTTCTTTCACAGTGTACTGCCCTGTTCTTCCCCAGCCCAGCTGATCCTTGATTGAGAGACACGAAGGAGAGAGACCGTTCAGGGAGGAAAACAAGATTTCTGCCGCGTCTCTCATGAGATGTGGAGGAGAGATGTTCTTCCACCCCAGCCAGTGACCATTCGAATCCCAAAGAGACAGATCGAAAAGAGTAAGAATGTTCTGGTCAGACAACCAATCAGAGAAAGAGCTCAAACCTGGAAGAGAGGAGCGTTTGAATTGACCTAGAATGTTGCTGGTCCAGATGTTTATTTTTTTCCCATTGCCAGGGATCCAATAGCAGTTTTCCTTTATTATATTGACTGTAGCTTTGCACAGCTACCAAAGAGTGGTTCCTTTCCCTTTCCATTCACCATCCAACATTTTGGCCCTTGGTTTTTTGATATATTTTTTCCTTATAACTTCCTTCCACCATTCCCTTTTCCCAGTAATCAATCTCCAGATCATTTTAGCCCCCATAGCTTTACTTGTGTGCTCCGGGTCCCTTATACCCAGTCCCCCTTGACTTTTAGCCCTCTTGATGATTTCCCACTTGACCAAGTGAAATTTCTTCGTTTGTGCTTTCCCTCCCTACCAAAGAAATTTTCTAATTTCTTTGCATATGCTGGAAATGACCTTCTTAGGAGCTAGAACCATTGAGCTCATGTAGATTGGATAGGAAGAGAGAATGGACTGAATGAGCACAGACTTTCCTGCAAGGTTTAGCCATCTTGTCCCCAAGGATTGCGCCTTGGATTTGATTTTCTCAATGACCGGGGTCCACATTGAGGAGGTGAAGGATTTTCTGACAATTGGGATGCCCAGGTAGCTGAAGTGCGTCCAACTGGGATTAGTTTTAATTTGCAGGATCTGCGAGATGCTCCGAAGAGTGGCTGCTAGACAATTCCAGCTGTATATTTGGCATTTGGCTTTGTTAGCTGCGCTCCCTGAGGTTTTGAGGAAAAGGTCCAGGGGGTTTTGGAAGTTTCTTGTGATCTGAGAGGAGGCTAGACCTAGAAAAATGGAGTCATCAGCAAACAGCGCATGATTTATAGGAGGGACTCCATTCCGAAAGGAGAGGCCTGGAAGGGAGCCTTCATAAAGGAGCCTATTCAGTCTTCTACTCAAAGAGTCAGCAACCAGGATGTAGAGAAAGGGAGAGAGCGGGCACCCTTGCCTAACCCCTCGAGAAGCTTTGAAGAATTCGGAGGGTCTCCCATTGATGAGAGGGGCTATCCAAGGGGAGGAGATGCAAGCTTGAATTTGATTAAGGAACATAGGGGGGAATCCAAATTTTTCCATAACCAAGATGATAAAGGAATGTCTTAGTCTATCAAAGGCATTGGCCAGATCCAGCTTTATGGCCATCCCAGGTTCTTTCCTTTTAGTGCTTGAGTGGATTGCCTCCTGCACCAACATGATATTGTCACTTATTTGTCTGCCTGAGACGAAGCCGCCTTGATTAGAGGAGATGAGGGAGGGAAGGATTTTCTTGATTATTAGGGCAAGCACTTTCGAGAAGATTTTGTAGGATGCGTTGCATAAGGAGATGGGCCGAAATCTTTGAACTGAGGAAGGTTTAACATCTTTTGGGATGAGGGCCAAAAATGTTGAATTTGTGGCTCCTCCCATATTACCTTTTGCCATCCAGGAGATCAATCGCATAAGGTCTTTTTTTATTAGGGGCCAGAAGGTTCTATAAAAATAGATAGGGAAGCCGTCTGGACCTGGGGCTTTGTCCGGATGGAGGCTCCAGATTGCCTTCAAAACTTCCTCTTCTAAAATGGGAGATTCAAGTTGGGCTTTCATTTCAGAATTGATTAGGGAGGGAATATCAGAGGCCATTTCTTCCATCAAGCGGAGGGAGACTTGTTCTTCATCATTATATAAATGAGCAAAAAAGTTCCTTACCTCTGCATTAATGGCTGCTTGACCTTGGATTGCTGTTCCATCTTCGTTTTTGAGCTCTCTGATTGTATTCCAGCGTTGCCTGTCCCTACATTGGTTTTGGAAAAATTTAGTATTCTGATCTCCGCTTTTGAGCCATAAGGCTCGCGAGCGAAGTCTGCTTTCCTCCTCTATTTGTCTGAGGATCTTCTGAAGCTTTGTTTCCAACTCTATTTCTTTTATAAGTTGAATCTTTGTAACATTACCCTCCTCCATTTCAGCTTGCAGACATTCCA
>LPNX010007306.1:32111-51391 GCA_001517045.1 Pseudotsuga menziesii | reverse complement strand
CCATAGGCGATTGAATCTAAATGGAAGGGGCCCCAAATTTTCCTTCGGAGGGAAGAAGAGGCAAAGGGGCTTATGATCTGAAACCGCCGAACACAAGAGTTTAACATCCAGGATGGAATTAATTAAATGAGTGCTTACCAAGAACCTATCAAGGCGAGCAGAAATATGTCTAGGGCCTATACGCTTGTTGCTCCAAGTGTACACACCGTTTTTGGGAATGATATCCGTCAGATTCCATTGAGATATGAGGTCTTCTAGCCGCTCCCCAAAGGGGTCCCTGACCTTGGAACCCCCTCGTCGCTTGGCTGCCGATATGGTTGTATTAAAATCCCCCGCTATGAAGCAGGGAAGGAGATTTTTATCCACACATTGATCTTCTAAAGACGACCAGAAGATGTCTTTCTGTGCATTCAGAGTAGGGCCGTAGACGTTCCCCACCCAGAATTGATCTTTACTTTCTTTGTTCTCTAGTTTTATTAGGAGCCAGTTTCTATTTTCTATGGCTGAATGAAAATCAAACTTATTTGTATTCCACCAACATAGGAGACCGCCTGAGGCTCCAATGGCGTTGGTTGCTATGCCGTTTCCGTTTGGCCAGATGATTTTAATGGCCGAGACACTGTCCTCAGCCGATTTCTTAGTCTCCTGGAGAAGGAGGATTGAGGCTGCTTCCATAGTTTTGAATCTCTTAATTACTTCTAATTTCTGGATACCGCCCAAACCCCTACAGTTCCAGGAGACTATTTTCATTATTTCTTATTCTGTCTGAGGAAATTCTCTTTCTCTTTTCTTTCCTCCTCAGCACTCATGAGGTATTTACTTGCTTGAGTGGTTTTAACCAGGAAGTCCAAGTTGGCTTGCTTACCTGCTGCTTTTTCTCTTGCTGCCTCTTGCTCACGAATAATTTTGTTAGTTTTTCTTCCTTTCCTTGGGATCGATTCTTGCTCTTCTATGGAGGTATCTGTCATTTCTTCTGTGCTTGCTTTTGCTTTAGATCTGGTGATGGATCCCACAGAGGTTGCCTCCATCTCCTTCCTGCTTGTGGTCTGCTCGGTCTCCACTTCCTTGGATTTTTGGGGCTGGATGACTATCTCTTGGTCTTCTAAGGGCTGCTGCTGCTCAGGATCAGAGATATCTTCTTGATTCTCTGTGTTCTCTACTGGGGTTCCTTCTTCCTACGTTTCTACTTCCAGGGCCGCGAATTTGATCCGTGATTGAATCAACAATGATCTTCTTGGCCTTGATCAAGTTCTTCTTGTGTAAGGCTTTGAGCCTCATCTTCGTATGGAACTGGACTCTCTCTACTTATGTAGGTGTCCAATTCATTTTATTTAGAGAGATCATATACTTCCATGCTTGGAAGTTGTCAACTTTACCAAGCTTATCATCAAGCTGATGTGATAGATCACTTTGAAATTAGAACCTCAAATGCAAATAGCAAAATATTAGATCTTATCAATTTGAGGTGTTCGTCCTACTTCCAGAGCTAGTTGATTTAGGGTTTGTTAGAGAAAACCTAATTTTCAAAACTTGGAATCTTTAAGATCTGATTGGATAGAAATATAAATCTCTTCAAATGGAGCTGTCTAATGTACTCCGTTTCTAAAAACAGTGGAGGGAAGCTCCCGGAACAGGAAGCCCTAGTTTTCCAATTTCTTTTGCAGAAATGCCTATCAATGTTTCTGTGATATCGCTGAAATTACTGCTCCTATGTGTCTAAAATTTCTCATTGAGGTAACTTCGCATGTCCCTGATCCAAAACCACAGTTTTCATCAGAATTGGTTTCACCAATTGGAATTTATGATCCTTTTCCCACGGTGACATGTTATAGGACTGTTCAGAACAACAAAGGTGTACGGACTGCCACGTGTCATTGTTCCATCTTCTGGTTCTGAAATTCATACCACAGAAAGTACAGTTCGTGATATTTTTGTAACATCTTCAGGAATTCAATTTGGACCTCTATAGCCCAAGCTATAGCAATGTTCCCCAGGTGTCCTGTTTAGGGATGAATTCTGGAAGAGTCTAGAACCCTAACTTGGAGGGATCATATCTCCCAAAATATAGCGCAGTTGAGGCTGAAATTTGGATACAGTGTACATAAGTATTTTATCTTCGGCCTCTGCAATTTTTAGCTCCTGAAATGTCTCCAATCTCAGGATATAGCGAATGTACCAAAACTTAGCCGTTTTAGTATTTAGGGTTTTTCTTGCTCGGGGTCAAATTAGGGTTTGAATTTCCTAGAGTTTCACGCAACCAAAAAACTTGATCCAGGTCTCTAGACTTCGATTTTGATGAGGAGAGAAATCCTATGCTGGGCTCACTCAAAAATTCTTCTTCTGCAAGAAGCCCTAATTTCCCGCACCGAAAACGGAAAATGCTTGGAATTGAATTCCGCTTCGATAGAAAGATGCACCCTTCAATGGAGAGTTAGCCTAGCGTTCTTTTGCTGATCAATTGTGGAGAAAGAACCAAAAAGTAAGAAGCCCTAGATTCTGTAGCTGCACAATGTCTTCTTTTCAGGGTGGCTTTGATACCATGTTAAATTTTCATATTCTTAGCTAAGACATCAGTATTTCATTTCATTTTCATGACAAAAGCATATAAACAGGATCACTGAAAGATAGATAAGCACAACCATAAAAAAAGGAACACAAATATTTCTCCTGGGAAAACCCTAAAGGGAAAAACTCAGCAAAATATTCCTCAATATAGATGCCCAAAGATAAAAGATAAAACCAGCAAGGAGATCAAAGCCTGATCCTCCTCCTTCTCCAGCTACTTCTCTTCTCCACTAATGCACTACACAAGTGAGAGTGTGCGTGTGTCACAAATGAGGAGCACTACACCTCTATTTATATTCATCCGTTCACTTAAGTTAACTCATTTGACATGTAGGCTCGAGTTACACATGTAGGCTCAAGTAACCACACTGGGGTGCTGATGACCCACCTTTACAATTAGAGGGGACTACCTCATGACTCTTATTAGTTCTTCCGATTAGGAGCATCGGGGTACAATGTAATACAAGTGGTTCTCCCGGTAGGACCATCGGGGACCACAAAAAGATACGTATAGAATATTCTTCGAAGTTACAATATTTCAACAGGAGGGTCGAGGACGTGATAGGGAAATCTGTTAACACCAAAGAATGTTCACCTAGCTCTCTATGGTCTAAACCATAATCATACATCATATTCCCACCATTATTTCCTCCATTTCACCTTCACAATTGTATTTCCACTAAATATGGTCCAAAACATCATTATTCCTTTCCCATAAATGTAGGGAAGATGAGCATTTATTGTGATTTATCCCCACTCTCACCAAAATGGATAAAAAACCCTAAAAATGAGAATGGGTCAAAAAACCATAGATAAATACCATGAACAATAAAATACCACTAGTCAAAAACCCTTGAACCATCCTATAAATACATTGTGAAGGTCTTTCGCAAAAAACGTTTTGCCATTTTCTCTCATTCACACTATACACTTTTCTGCCATTATTTCATATTTTTCCACACCATTCCCCATGGTGTACATTGAGTTGACTTCATACCCATTTGGATCCAATCCCCCATTTGACAGCTATTCGTAGAAGATACTGGATACCCAAACCATGGAGCCGCGTGACCATTTTCGAGGATGGCAACAGTGGCCCACATTTCAGAAAAAAAGGTATCTTTTGTTCTTGTTTTGCATTAGTTAGTATTATATATTTGAAAAAACCTAAAAAATATTGTTATTGTTGTTTTGCTTCCTGTTATTATTGTTGAACTCTACACTATGATCTGTATTATCTAGGGTTGGTGCTTTTGCACATAGCTGGGGAGAAATCCCCACTATAATGTGTATGAGTTTTACAAAAAATATTCCAAATTATATTATTATTATTTCCTGAGCAAGATGGAGCTTTCCATTCCATTAAAATATAAAAGCAAAGAGTTAAGTGAGCAAAAATCCTACAGAATATTTAACATCGGAGAAAGCCTTAAGCTTGAAAGTTTTTAGTGAAAACATGGATTTGGATCATAACCATACATTGATTGAGAATCATGTTCGAAGAGAAGGACCAAAATAGAGAACTTAACAAAGTTTAAAACTAGAAAAGAATATAAACCAACCGACTCACAGGGATGATTTTAAGGAAGCATACTTATTTAAAAGTGTATAAATGTTGGCGAATATTACCAATTCTTAAAACGACAACTATAAAATGATTGGTGATATTTTTCAAAAAATATTTTAATTTCCAAGGATTTTGTATCCTTTATATAATAATTTGGCAATTTTTAGGGTGAAAAAATTTTACCCCATCAAAATTGGGGGAAACCAGGCTTCAAAAAATGCAAAATGGCGAATCTTTTTTGGGAGAAAAACATGGAAAAATAGCCCATTGGGCTAAAATTAGCCCCTAAAATCATCCCTACAACCAAGAAGCTGAGAAAAAGGATCCTTGACGAGAAAAAAAATATGCTAAAGCCTGAAAGAACCGAACATAGGGAAAAAATAGAGGGGGCTTGACAGGTTCCACCATACAGAACCAAGGGTCCAACTAGAGCATCCTACTCGTCGTCAATGATGATGAGCTGCGGAAGGTAAGGGTTCATCTGCTTCTTCAATTGATCGACATTCTCTTTAGCTACTCTAGTGACCTCAAACCTTTTAACCTGTGATTTTGGAAAGAAGGTCTTCCTTGTCCTCAATGATATTCAACTAAGAAGGAACCTTCTCTAGGGAATTCAGACTCTCCAAAATTTGGGGTCCACCTTTTTAAGAGTATAGGTTGAAAACCCCACTTGGAATTATGGTTTAATACCCTCTTTGTAACTTTGAGAAACCAAAACACCAATGCTAATCACCCTCGAGACAAAGAGAAACATATTGGGGAATGGCACATGAGGCTTCCAATTATCCTCCATCCATTCTTTTAGGGTATTGTTCCCCATTCACCTTACCTTGGAACCTCCCTACAAGCACCAGACTTCTCAATCCCATAAGCATATTCAATTTTATGTTCTCTTGAATACCCTAATTTCAACACCCAAAATGTATATAATTAGATGATGTAAATGATGTAAATATGCTAAATATAGATTAATAGAGTGGTGCTCAAGGCTAAGGCCCCACTAGTGAATGGCATAGTCATGTATAAGGTAGATATATCTATTGATCCATATGGTTGGCTTGTCATGATGACCTAATGGTATGAAAATGGGAGGTCATATCCAAACTTGTTTAAAAAATGTGTGGAATTAACTTTACTTCATTTTCGTATACATAAATTAATATCTCAAATTGTTGTAATGAATGTGAATCTTTCAAATTATATCTACTTAAAATATGTCAGAATGTGAAATATCACAAACACAATTTTCAAAAGAGATTGCTAATGGACTTCACCCATATTGGGCTATATCATTGGGTCCGCTTAGTTGCATGACCGACCCATTATAATGATGCACTTCCAAATACTTGTTACATCAATAATGGTATTTCACCTATAATCCAATGCCTTCACTAGCTCTGCATGACAAATTCCTTCAACACCGCATTCTTCTATTCCTTCACCTTTGTACTTCAAAAGAACAATTACTTAAGGAATTCGTGTCAATATTGCAATTCTCTAGCTACAAAAGACTACTACAACATTGCAAGATTTGTCTTCATTGCTGCTAATAAGGATCAAGAAACTAAAAAAGAAGCCTCTAACTCTGATACCTCTCAAGTGTGGCTAAATAAGCCTCATTAGAATTCACCTTGCAAAGCTTGTGCTTACTGGTTGAAATGTTGTATTTGCAACACAGAGGTCTTGGGTTCGATCCTCTATGTCCTTTGGGTCTTGGACTCTACATAGTTTGAATCCTATGATAAAACACATTGGATTTTCCTTTTTGCAACACATAGCCCCCCCCAGAACAATGGTAAAGAACATTGGATTATGTATCTAGAGGTTGTTGGTTCAAATCCTATGCCTATCGGTATTCTCTATCCATCCAAATTTGAAAACTTAAATGGACTTCGTATGATAGAGTCCTTTTAGTTACTTGAAACACTGAAAATAACCCTTAACACCTTTAGCCCCTTTTAATTGCTTCCCTACATAACGATATTGTACCTTTTTATAGTATTTTTAGCATAATATTTACATCATTTAGAGAGCTTGAGTGATCCAAGAGGATATTTGTAACCAAGCAAAAATTTTCATCTCGGATTCTGATGAAAATGGCTCCATTACGAAGTGCTTGCTTCTATCTAAAGTCCCTCAAACACTGGAAATTCAAACAAGCACATAGAACACAGTTGTTTTGGTCAATCTAGATTGGGGAAAACCTAAAAGAAGATTTTCATTAAGAGGATTTTTCTTAGAAAATTCATTATACTGAATTTATCTTCTAACCCACAATGAAAAAATTCCACAAAAATGAAACTAGAACACACAACCTTGAAATTCGTGTTAGCAAGTAGTTGTTCGTTCTACTGTACGACTTCCCACATGTTCCAGTATGACTTGTACGGTCTGTTGTACCTTCTACCTTGAAAAATATGCCCAAACGTGCTTGTAATTAATCCTGTGCAACCTGCAATTAATGCACAGTCTATTTCCTAGGGATTCATTCCCACCCGTGTGACTATATGAGTGTAGGTCTGTTGCATGGTCTACTACATGATGCATTGGGAATTGTGTTGTTGGTATTCTCTTGGGAATCATTCCCTTCCTTCATGGGAAACTCTCATTTCTCCTTCACTTCTCTTATTTTCTCTCTGATGGTGAGTGTGTCTTCCTTATCCATTTCCATATTGTTTTATACTTGGTCTTTTGTAACTACTCGACTAACTACCCAATCTAGAGTTGAGATCAAATTACAAAATCAAGGGTCAACATTAAATTCACTTTTAATAATTAAATACATCATTCTAAGTGTGATCCACTTTATACAATACAAAGCATCATTACTTTAGTTATATAAAAGTCACTTTTTACATAAATACAAAAAGGACAAAGCCTTTAAGTCCCCCTCATCACAACCATGCCAAATACATGAGGGAGGACCTTTAGAGTTATCTTTTTCCAACACTTACTGCACACACTAGTAAGCATTATAAGGGTTGGATTTCCTGAGAGAACTATGGATCAATGAAGGGAAATGTCTTCCTTCTATAGTATGGGGAAGTTGGAAGGAGTGGCATGGTTATGATGGTTGAGTGAGATTCTTGTAGAATATTTGGATGATCATTTGACTAAGCAATGAAAGAAAATGAGCTTTTTTCTTGGAGAGAAACGCATGAATATGTCCTTCACCTTGGTGGAATCATAACCCAACTTTGGGATGGTATTAGTGTTATAGCTGATTTTACCACTCCAGGTGAATCACACTTGTATGGAATTCCCTTGTCCCTATGCAGACTCCTTAGACCCCTTGGACCATTTTTTGTCCTTTGATGTTTCCTTGACCATCCATATAAACATGTGAAAATTAATACACATGACTTTTAAACCCCTAATCGTGTATATACATGGGTTTGACCCCCAAAACCGCGTAAATCAAGATGTGTGAAAAATCCAAATCCTTTTTGGAGTTTTCCTTGACATGGATACGACTCACTTGATTCCCGGCCTTCCATATGCCTTGAGATCACTCAGATTCGACCTTTCATTACCCCTTTGAAAAGCTATATAAGGAACTCTTTGGATGCATTGAAGGCATAAGAGAATTGAGAGCAAAGAAACTATAGTCCATTGTTGCCAGAACTTGTGCTTGAGTCTGCATCCCTTTGTCCCTTGGAGCACTTTTCTTCTCTTCCCAAGCTTGCCTTTTGCTTGTGAGCTTGCTATCGAGAGATGGAGGATTGAGGTGGAGGAGGCCCAAGTGGGGGATTCAGTTTCTTCGATTCGCCGACGTGCCAACATAGGCTGTATCCATTGTAATATCTGATTTTATACTAATAGAAATATCTTTTCTTGTCCAATAATGTGTGTTTGAATGAATATTTTATCCATGAATGATTTCAAATGCTTATACATTGTTGATTATATATGCTAGAATAGATCTAACACCCATATATATAGTATGCTTGTCTTGTTTACTTGTTGTTGAGGAAGTGATTTATCAATTCAAGCTGAAGTTGGAAAGCTCAACGGGGATCTACTTCAACCGTCTAGAATAAGGTACGAGGTCTGATCCTTTAGTGTTAGATATTTTATTTCTATTGCATATTGGAAAGGAATGATTTCTGGAGTCAAGCTGTCTGTTGTGGTACCCCAAGCCATAGGAATTTCTCTCCGTAACAGAATTGGCGACTCCGCTGGGGAGTTCCTAGTAGTTGTTCTTTGGGGGTTTTCTATCGGCATTCAATGACTTTGAATTGCTCTTTTTCTCTTGTTTCTGTGTCGTGTCTAGGGGCATGTTTGCCTGGTAGTGTCTGATTGGTGTGAAGTTTGTCTCAGCTTGTCTGTTTGCCTTTATTTTTATGCACCTTTCTTCTTGTACGCAAGTTTTTAACTCTCAGTCGCGTATATACATGGGTTTCATTTCTATTTCCGCGTACACACACGGGTTTACTACAAACAATCACGTATTCCCTTGGTTTTGCCTTCTAGAGGAAGTTGGATGGTTGATGGCTGAATTTTGATGATTACTGAGTCTCCTTTTATATTGCTAGAGTCTGTATACACCTCTATTTCTGACCAGAGTTGTTTTTTTTAGGGTAAAATTTCTTTTTTGAAGAATGTTCTTGTCATGGCATTTTCTATTTTTTGTTTTGGGATTAGTGCATTAGATTTCTTTTACCTTAGTACTTTGCTTGAGTGCTGCTTAAGTGTGCTTGCAGAGTTTGGGAGTTGTAGAGCCATTCTTTTGCTTTAATATCTCATTTTTATTTCAAAAAATCCAAAAATATTTGCTTATCATCATGCATTGCATCTTGCATTTTGCATAGTACTTGCACTAGATTTGCTTTGGAGTATTAGTCAGGATTTCATATAGGAAAGCTTGCATTTATCATTTGAAGAAAATTGTGCAATTCACGTAGTAGCATACCCTATTTTTCATGGACACAATGCATTTGCATTGATTGTAAGGTGTGCATTTTTCTTCATGTTGTGTCATAATGCCATTAGTTGCACGACCATATACCTCTTTTGAGTAATAAAGCCAATTAAAATAAACACTTAATTAAAATGAACTACACTATTTTATTTGATAGGGTTCACCAACAAGATTAGGTTTTAGGGTCTTGGAATAGTTCATTGTGAGTAAATTCTCCGAGACCATTAAACAAAATGTATGTGTCTATCCAGGTGAGTGTGTGAAATTCCTTGGTATAACCAATGTTTCTCAGGATCCTCCTCTCAAAAGGGAGTTAAGCACGAGGCAGTGTGAGCGGTTATTGATTGGGATGACCCCTAGTCATAATTGAGTAGCACCGAAGATATTTCCAGGATTGTATTCGTATTTGGGGGCTCTTTCGAGAGTTTTGGGCTTTGCTACCCTGCCCATACAGTCAATTCCGCCTACGACTATCCGCCTGAGCATTGATTATATTGAGGTGACCTTAGTGGCCTTACCTAGGATATCGAGGGGGTACTTTGCAGGGCTTATTCTGCGGGTGTCCCAGCCAGGTTGGGGTCGGACAACACAATCACTTTACGCATTGAAGATGAGGGCCACAATAATTGGTTACATAACTCCGCTTGTTGTGCATGGGAGTCTCAAGCCTCTCCTAGGAAAAACATACCTACTTCATTTGGGAGCTCACTTATCCTACCCTTGATTGCTTGTGTTTGGATTTAGATTTTCTTGGTGATTGCTTTATGCACATTAGCTTTCCTAGGGTTTGCGTAGATAGAGAGTCTTTTATAATTTTTGAGTCATTGTGGATTCGGGTGCGGCTCCTCACTGTTCTCATCATTTAAGGACTTTTGCCTTCTACGTCTCCTCCTCCTTTGGGAGAGAGAAATATACAGTCCATGCGGACTACTTTGCACATTGATTCACACATGATGGGAGACCATGTAGAAGGTATTCCTGAACCACCTTCTCCCATTCTAGTGGAAGATGGGGAGTTTACTTCTAACTATGATCCTTCACTTGATTTGACTGAGTTAGGTCCTGTAATTTATGAGATAGGTACTTTTCATGATATACCTACTTACTCTAGTGTTGATCCCCCATTGATGCATCGCCAGTATGTAATGCCGAAAGATGATGAGACTCATTTTGAACCCATGAGCACTAGTTATGGTAGTTATGGTATGTCTGGTTTTCCCACACATGATTTGGCATTCCATGTCGAGTCCGAGTTTGAGCATAACACTATGCTTGGGGGCGCTCTCATTCCTTACCATGTGGAGAGTTTTGGGAGCACAAGTCACATTGCACCTTCCATCCCGACGGTGGAAGCTACATCACATATTCCTCCTAGGTCTAGGGTTAGTGATCCTATTAGGATACCAGATCCGAGACGAGTGACTATAGGGAATAACACGTACATAATTACACAGGTCCCTTCGTCCTCTGTCCCTAGTTCTTCGAATGTTCACCCTCCACCTCATTCACGTAGTCCTTTGGGATGGAACGTTGCTACAAGTCATGTCCGTACTGCGGTTACTCAACTAGTTGTGTCTCAGGTTCAAGTACTGCCCGTGGTTTTGGGAGGTCATGTTCATACAGGTCATGTTACTACTTCCAGAGCGTATATTCCTACTTTTGGAATGTATATTCCTACTTACGGAGTGTCTCATGGGACATCTCATGCGATGACTTATGGAACCTATTATGGGATGCAGTATGGACAGGGTTCTTCACCTTATGGGTGTGGGTATAAAAAACCTACTTACTCTCCAAATTACGGCTTTGTAGCTCCAAATAGTGAAGGTACACCACACTATGGTGCTTCCATGCCACCCTATACGGATCAAACGGGAGGAGGGCATTATGACCAAGGCCATGGTGGTTATGGTAATCAGACCTATGTGAATCAGAACTATTAGGGAGCGGTCCATCAACCTACTCATCCTTGGCTCCCTTTCCTCGCAACACTGAATCTTCCTTACTTGTCAATATTGACGAACGATCCTGTAGCTCATGATCCGGCTTGGTCAGCTGTCCCTACTAAGCTTCCCTCGGACATACCCAAATTTGAGGGAAAACCGGGAGAGGATCTGAGCAAACATGTTACTACCTTTCACCTATGGTGCTCTTCGAATTCCTTACACCAGGACTCAATCCGTTTAAGGTTGTTTCAACGCACCCTTATAGGGCCTGCCGCAAAATGGTATATAGAGCTACCTAGGGGGGCATTCACTTTGTTCGATGACCTAGCGATGAATTTTACTAACCACTTCCAGCTACCAGTGCGTTATGACGTTGGTACAGAACTCTTGACGACATTTCAGCAGGATAAAGCCACACATATCTCAGATCATATCCAGGAGTGGCGTAGACTGAAGAGGTTAATTAAAGCCTTTATACTGCCAGAATTCCTCCTCGAATGGTTCCTTAAGTCGTTATTGCCGTATATAGCGAAGGATGTTTCTACATCTGGAGTGGAAAATGAGGAACAAGCCATTTTTAGGGCATAGGATCTGGATTTGATTTATGCTCAATCTATTTTGTTATATGAGATCATTCCCAATGCTTCACGTCCTAGTGTCGACCCTAAAGTTACACCTGGACCACATGCCAATGGCATTGTTGGTTGTGCGAGTGCTAAACCAGCAGATTCGGTTGCGAAACAAGTTAGAAAATTTTCAATCAACCAATCTGCTTCAGGGCAAGCCATGACTTTGTCTCAACCCGCCCAAAGGACGAGTGTGCTTTCAGTGCAATCGTTGGACCAGAAGGGTAACTAGCAGCCTGAACGAAATAAAAACAAGGGTAAGAGTAATCATAATAGTGGGAATAGGAATGAAAATGCTAATAATAATGAAAATAATGGACGTAATGCTGGGGGGGACAAGCAAGCTAAACATAAGGTTAAATTTCCTTACAAGTTGTGTAAGGAAGATCACCTCACTTACTTGTGCCCTCGTATCGATGAAGTCTCGAGACTCTTCGCGCAGGGCCCAGCTATGCTGACTAACCCTTTACCTCACAATCAAATTATGAAATCAAGGACCCATGATTAGTCTAGTGGTGATCATGATGCATCAGAGGGTAGTGGTCGTGGTTTCATTAACATGGTACGTGTTGCAAAAGTTGTGACCCGTGCGAAGGACTATGGTTCGTCACAACCCAACCCAAGAAAGGAACCTGATCCACGGGACTCTTTTGCATATTGAAACCTGTGGATAAACCTGAAGCTGCACCTCACACTCCTAAGGGAGTCCTTAAGAGTTCGTGGCACAATCCTAATGCCCGAGTCGCCAAGAACTATTTTGTTGTCGAGGATTTGGGCCACACTCCTTGTGCGATGTCTGCATTAGAAGTACTTCAGAGTTGTCCTTCACAAAGGAAGGCTTTGCTTTCTACCCTTGGTGTGAATTATGATAATTCTTTCTCCGTGATTAAATTTGAAACCGCAGGATTTCATCCTCACTTGCCTTACTATGTGTCTCTTTTGATTCATGTAGAATGTATTAAGATGATCGTCAAGCGCACCGTGATTGACGAAGGCGCCGCTGCTTCTGTGATCTCTTTATTGTGTTGGAAGGGTTTAGGTTCCCCTAATTTGTCTAAATCGGTAACCATGTTAACTGCGTTTGATGGGAGATCGTTTAGACCGCACGAGATCCTTCCTTCCCTTAAGGTCCATTTGGGAGGGAAGACCATTGCAATAGAGGTTGAGGTGGTTGATGCACCCCTTGACTACAATCTCTTGCTGGGAAGGAATTGGATGTACAGTATGCAAGCCGTATCTTCTTCACTATTTCGCGTTGTATGCTTTCCATTTAATGGGAAGATAGTTATGATTGATCAAACGTCATTCAAGAATCCGTCAGTTACTGCATCTTTGGGAGCTTCAATCCCGATTGTAGAGCACTCTTAGCCAGCAACTGGGAGTGTAGGTGTGGGTGTGTATCCATCCCTCATAACAAGTTTTAGTTGTCCTGCACCTATGCTTATGATAGGGTCTAGTTTCGGTGAGGCTTTGAGATCTATGAGATCGGTGTCTTTTCACATGAGTCATATGGAAGATCCTTGGATTCTTCCTACACCGAGTACTTCGAGTGAGCCCATCATGATGGACGTGCCGTTTCCTACAACTATGGTAGCTTATCAAGCTAATCTAGGGTGTGTTGTAGAGCCCAGTCCTTCCTCTTCGCAGATGGAGGAGGAGGACCCTTATGTGCTGCTTGCATGGGCAGTACAGTCTTCTCACACGCATGACTGCCTTGATCATGTTTTTCCTTCAGACAAAGCGATTATTGAGGCCATGTTGGGAGTTGAACCACCATGGGATGAGCTCCATCAAAGATCTTACTTTCTTCCCGAGCTTGACCGCTTGGAGCGTGAGGACTTTAGGGAGGTTCTGAGTGAGAGAATTGGTAGTCCTATGGTTTTTCACGTCCCCAAGCCTCCGACCGGCAAAGAGGACATGACACAAACACTTACTAACCGGGCTAAGAGCCCCATGAACATGTGAACTCATAAAATTTGCTGAAACAGAATGCTTAAATAAAATTTGAACTAGAATATGCACACAGGATTGTTTATCATGCACCGATGCAATTTAATCATCATACACAGTGGAAACCAACAACATGTTGAAATATTGTAACTTCGAAGAATATTATTTATGTATCGTTTGTGGTCCCCGATGGTATAACCGGGAGAACCACTTGTATTACATTGTACCCCGATGCTCCTAATCGGAAGAACTAATAAGAGTCATGAGGTAGTCCCCTCTGATTGTAAAGGTGGGTCATCAGCACCCCAGTGTGGTTACTTGAGCCTACATGTGTAACTCGAGCCTACATGAGTTAACTTAAGCCGACATGTTAATTGAGTAAAATTTAAGTAAACGGATGAATATAAATAGCGGTGTAGTGCTCCTAATTTGAGACACACACACTCACTTGGAATAGCGCACTTGTGGAGGAGAGGAGTTGCTGGAGAAGGAGGAGAATTAGGTTTTTGATCTCCTTGTTGGTTTTACCTTTTTCCCTTTTGGGGCATCTATATTGAGGAATATTTTGCTGGGTTTTCCCCTTTAGGATTTTCCCAGGATAAATCTGTGTTGTTCTTGTGATACTGTTTCTTTCAGTGATCCTGCTTTATATGCTTTTATTATGAAAAATGAAATGATAAACTGATGTCTTAGTAAAGCATATGAAAAATTAACATGGGATCAGAGCTAACCTGAATAGGGCAGCTTTCACAAGTTACAGAAGCTAGGGCTTCTTATTTTCTGGTTCTCTCTCCACAATCAATCAGCAAAAGAAGGTTGTCTGACTCTCCTTTGAAGGGTGCATCGTTCTGTCGAAGCGGAATTCGATTCCGAGCATTTTCAATTTTTGATGTGGAAATTAGGGCTTTCTACAGAAGAAGAATTTTTGAGTGAGACCAGAATAGGATTTTTCTCCTCATCAAAACCGAAGTCTAGAGACCTGGATCAAGATTTTTGGTTGGGTGAATCTCCGGGAAAGTCAAACCCTAGTTTGACCCCGAGCTAGAAAAACCCTAAATACTAAAACTGCTACGTTTTGGAACATTCGCTATATTTCGAGATTGGAGAAGGATTAGGAGCTGAAAATTGCAAGGGCCGAAGATAAAATCCTGATGAACATTGTGTCCAAAATTCATTCTCATATTCACTGTATTCCAGGAGATATGTTCTCTCCAAGTTAGGGTTCCAGCCTCTTCCAGAATTCATCCCTAAACAGGACACCTGGGGAGAATTGCAATATCTTGGGCTACAGAGGTCCAAATGGAATTATGTAAGATGTTCCAGAAAGGGCATGGAATTTAATTTCGGTGGTCCAAATATCAGACTCAGAAGATGAACTAGTGACACGTGGCATGCCGTACAACTTCACTGTTCTGAACAGTCCTGTAACAGGTCACCTTGGGAAAAAGATCATAAATAGAAAATGGTGGAACCAATTGTGATGAAACATATGGTGGTGGATCCGGGACATACACGGTTACCTCAGTACAAAAGTTCAGACATATAGGATCAGAAATTTCGGAGATATCATAGAAACATGAACAAGAATTTCTGCAGAAGAAATTGGAAAATTAGGGCTTCCTGTTCCGGGAGCTTCCCTCCACTGTTTTCAGAAATGGAGTACATTGGAAAGCTCCATTTGAAGAGATATATCTGTCTATCCAATCAGATCTGAAATAGTCCAAGTTTTAAAATTAGGGTTTCTGTGACAAACCCTAGATCAGCCAGCTCCGGAACCAGGACGGACACCTCAAATCGGTAAGATCTAATCCCTTGCTATGTTCATTTGAGGTTCTCTTTTCAAAGTGATCTATGACATCAGCTTGATGATAAGCTTGGTGAAGTTGACAACTTCCAAGCCTAGAAGTATATGATCTCTTTGAAGAAAATGGATTGGACACCTACATGAGCATAGAGGTTTCAGTTTCAGGGGGAGATGAGGCTAGAAGCCTTTCTCAAGAAGAACTTGGTCAAATCCCAGAAGATCATTGATGATTTAGTTTCGAATCAACTTGTACTACAAGTGTCTTCCCTAAAGAAATCGATGAGGTTTTGATTCCTTGACCAAGCTATTTGAAGGGAAGAACATAGATCAGAATATGACCTTAAGAAACCAGCTGAAGAATGTGAAGATCCATAATGCAGAGACCATGCAGTCATAAGGATCTCTCAAGTCAAAGAACAACTTCAAGCAGGGAAAGAAGAAGTGAAGAATGCAGAAGTGGTGATGGCCACCTTGGATGGCCTCCCAGGATCATGAAATTCATTCATTTAAGAAATGTGTTCCAGAAGGAAGTGATTACTTTCAGCCGACTTTGGGAAGAAGAAGAAGCTCATCTCTGAAGATCAAGCTCTCATCTTCCAAAGAAGATCCCTCAATCAATGAGAAATATGAAGATCTCAACTCTTGAAGAACTTCTTATCCACCTCAGCATTCAGATAAGAAATGATGCTATCATGAATGAAGAAGTCGATGAAGCTGAAGACTCAAGAAGGAGTATACCCATGAAAAAAATAAAGATAAGTATTCAATTGTCATTTCATGATATTTTTTTGTTACAGATTTGATTATATTCAGTTGATGTGTTATGCATGATAGATTGTTTACATATATGACTGTATACTACTAATATGCATGTGATAGGTAAGTAGGTCATGGTGCTATACAACTCTCCATTGCTACTTATCAAACCTCTTTGCTGACATATTGGATTAGTGCACAATCTCAATAATGTCATGGTAGAGATGAAAAGCATCTAGAAAGTCTATGTGAGATATGGTTAAATGTTGTATTGACTAAACAGTTGCATGATGCATAAGAATTTGTCGTTATGCATATGTTTTATGAAATAGTTATAACCATGCAACTGGTGCATTTGAAATGCAGGAAAGGTCATGTACAGCTTCATTCAAGAGAAGAAGGATGAGACTTGTTCCGAAGAACAAGTGATGACAATTCATGATTCACTCCAATAAACATGAATCTGAAGCTCCCAGGGTCAGAGACACCATGACGAAAGAAAGAGCTTCAGAGAGTTGTAGATCCACCTTGAAGGATGAAGATCACCATGGGTACAAGAGATAACTCAAGATGAAGAAAAGAATGCTATGGAAGAAGCTATGATCAAAGAATAACAGTTGATCATGGGGAATGATGTATATGATATGATGAAACAAATGTACAAAGCAAGGTTCGTGATTCTCCTTGGAAAGAATAGAATATGACATGACATACTCTATTGACCAGTATATGTCAAGCATAGAACCACCTGTACAGAATGAAGAGGGAAGATGATACTCCACTTCATGGGGAGTGACTACAGAAAATTATATCTGAGTTCGACATGGTAGGACATGATGGATAGCTTTGTGATGGATCGAGACTTTACCAAGAGTAAAGTAGTTTCCAACCTTCAAGGTTGAATGCAAAATACTAGGATATGTTGATGACCTGAGAAGACAAAATCATAGAAGATGTTGTGATACTAGAATGATGTTTGGGATATAGTACTCAAACCAGAAAGCAAGAATGTGGTATCTTCCAAATGGATTTGCAAGATAAGATATGTTGCTGATAGAAGTAAGGTAAGAGTTGCGGCTAGAGGTTTCTATCAGAAAGATGGAATTAGCTCTGAAGAGATACTTACTTCTGGAAGCAAGGTACATTTCCTTCAAAACTATCATGGTAGTTTCTTCCATGATGAAGTAAAGACAAGCCTTCCTGAATGGTATGATTGAGGAAGAGTTTTACATCGAATAGTCACAAGGATTTGAAGTTGAAGATAGAAGGAATCAAGTATGCAAGTTGAAGAAGGCCCTCTATGGCCTGAAGCAAGCTCCCAGAGCTTGGTATGGAAGAATAGATAGTTTCCTGATGAGCATGGGCTTTGCCAAGAGTAAAGTTGATCCTAACCTTTCCTACAAGGTTGTAGAAGATGTACCTGTCATTCTATTACTATATGTGGATGACTTATTCTTGACAGGGAATGAGAAACATATCATGGAAAGTAAGAAGAAACTAGCAGAAGAATTTGAGATGAAAGACCTTGGGTTAATGCCTTATTTCCTAGGTCTGGAAGTATGGCAAAGTTCAGAAGGAATCTTTCTCAACCGGGGAAAGTATGTGGTAGAGATATTGAAGAGACTCAATATGCTGAAATGCAAATTCATGGCCACACCCATGTACTCCAACCTGAAGCTGTTAGCTGATGACTCATTAGAGTTAGTGGATGTGACTCACTACAGACAGATCATTGGGTCATTGATGTACTTAACAAATACCAGACCAGACATTTGTTTTGCTGTGAACACGTTAAGTCAATATCTTGTTCAACCAAGACGGGTTCACCTAGTAGCTGCAAAACATGTGATGAGGACTATAGACTTTGGTAAATACTATGATGTTAGCCATGAGTATAGATTGTATGGCTACACAGATGCAGATTGGGCTGGAAGTATCTCAGACAGAAAAATCAAATCAGGTATATGCTTTAAGGTCTGCTATGAGTTCTTGGTTTAGCAGGAAACAGTCCAGTGTTTCTCTTAGCTCAGTTGAAGCAGAATACATAGCAGATTGCTCTACTATGTTATGAAGCCATATGGCTTCAGAATCCAATATCAGGTCTCTTTGACCTGAAGATGGATACAACAATGATTCTATGTGATAACCACAGTTGTGATGACAAAGAACCCTGTGTTCCACGTAACACGTAGAAATATGGTATTTCTACATACAAGATAAGATGAAGATACTGATACTGATACTGTAGATGCAGATGATAGTGATTTAGTATTTCTATACTGAATATAGAGATGATGAAGTTTCGGTATTCCCATACTGAAGATATAGATGTTATTTCAGTATTTACATACTGTAGATATAGATGATGGTGATTCCGTATTTCTATACTAAATATAGAGATGATGATGATTTCAGTACTTCTATACTGAAGATATAGATGATGATGCTTTTAGTATTCACATACTAGAGATACAGATGGTGATAGATTTGTATTCATATATTGAAGACGTAGATGATGATGGTTTGGATGATGATGTACCGACGAAGCCTTTGCCTCGAGTAGAGTTTGAACACTTTCAAGACAAGCTTGGTGTTGTTCGGAAAGACCTTCCTCGAAAGGGGGAGTAGTGATGTTGCAGAGGGATTGTATCATCCCGAGACATCTGCCCATAATAGATCCGGTGACCTTGGTCATCGAGAACGTGATGGGATTGTATCATCCTTGGGCACCTTCCCTAAGGTGATCCGGAGACCTCGGTCTTCGAGAATGAAGAGGGATTGTATCATCCCAGGACATCTGTCCATAATAGATCCGGTGACCTCGGTCATCGAGAACGTGATGGGATTGTATCATCCTTGGGCACCTTCCCTAAAGTGATCCGGAGACCTCAGTCTTTGAGAATGAAGAGGGATTGTATCATCTTGGGACATCTGTCCATAATAGATCCGGTGGCTTCGGTCCTCGAGAATGTGGTAGGATTGCATCATCCTTGGACATAGTCCTAAAGTGATAGGGAGTGATTATCCCGTAATTGTATCCGGTGACTTCGGTCGTCAAGAATGTGGTAGGATTGCATCATCCTTGGACATAGTCCTAAAGTGATAGGGAGTGATTATCCCGTAATTGTATCCGGTGACTTAGGTC
>LPNX010007306.1:2694-31749 GCA_001517045.1 Pseudotsuga menziesii | reverse complement strand
TATCATCCCTGGACTTTAAGTCCAAAAGTGATCCAAAGACTTTTTGTCTTTGAGTTGTGGATTGTAGGTTGTTGCTGATGATGATGATGTCGTACTGATCAAAAGATCAGAGTATAATGATGATGACATACTGATCGAAAGATCAGAGTATGATGATGATGACATACTGATATAAAAGATCAGAGTATGATGATGACGCACTATGATTATGATGTTTCTGATTGAAAGATCAGAGTATGATGATGATGACATACTGATATAAAAGATCAGAGTATGATGATGACGCACTATGATTATGATGTTTCTGATCGAAAGATCAGAGTATGATGATGATGTTTCTGATCGAAAGATTAGAGTATGATGATGATGATCGAAAGATCAGAGTATGATGATGATGTTTCTATGTTGATGATGTTTCTGATCGAAAGATCAGAGTATGATGATGATGTTTCTGATCGAAAGATCAGAGTATGATGATGATGTTTCTATGTTGATGATGTTTCTGATCGAAAGATCAGAGTATGATGATGATGTTTCTGATCGAAAGATCAAAATGTGATGATGATTATGTTCAACAGATCAGAATATGATGATGATGATGTTGCTGCTGATCGAAAGGTCAAGGTGCTGAAGATGTTGTTGTTGATCGAAAAGTCAAAATGCTGAAGATGTTGCCAATCAAAAGGACAAAATGTTGAAGATGTTGTTGTTGATCGAAAAATCAAAGTGCTGAAGATGTTGTTGATCGAAAGTTCAAAATGCTAAAGATGTCGTTGCTGATCGAACAGTTAAAGTGCTGAAGATGTTGTTGATTGAAAGGTCCAAGTGCTGAAGATGTCGTTGCTAATTGAAAGATCAAAATGCTGAAGATGTTGTTGATGATGAAGACTGAAGATTGAATATGAAGACTACATGATGTTGAAAAGATTCCAATGATTTATAGATGTGTTACCCTGCTGATGTTGATGATGTCCGCTATCTCTACTCTTGTTGTTGTTGATGTAGAATACCCTTCTTGTTAAGGGGGAGTGTTGAAATATTGTAACTTCGAAGAATATTATTTATGTATCTTTTGTGGTCCCCGATGGTCCAACTGGGAGAACCACTTGTATTACATTGTACCCCGATGCTCCTAATCGAAAGAACTAATAAGAGTCATGAGGTAGTCCCCTCTAATTGTAAAGGTGGGTCATCAACACCCCGGTGTGGTTACTTGAGCCTACATGTGTAACTCGAGCCTACATGAGTTAACTTAAGCCGGCATGTTAATTGAGTAAACTTTAAGTAAACGAATGAATATAAATAGAGGTGTAGTGCTCCTCATTTGAGACACACACACTCACTTGGAATATCGCACTTGTGGAGGAGAGGAGTTGCTGGAGAAGGAGGAGAATCAGGTTTTTGATCTCCTTGTTGGTTTTACCTTTTTCCCTTTTGGGGCATCTATATTGAGGAAGCTTTTGCTGGGTTTTTCCCTTTAGGGTTTTCCGAGGATAAATCTGTGTTGTTCTTGTGATACTGTTTCTTTCAGTGATTCTGCTTTATATGCTTTTATTATGAAAAATGAAATGATATACTGATGTCTTAGTAAAGCATATGAAAAATTAACACAACATTCATACATGCATGTATTCATTTAACATGTTCATCAATTTCATTAACAGAAACTAAGATTGCAGAAGTAAAATGGACAAGATTACTTATCTTAAGATGAATTTGTTCCGCAACCAGCTACGTCGCTGCAACGTTCCACCCAACCATAGGCCAGCATGCTCCTTAATCTCTCAGCAATGCTGCCACCCCCGAGTTGGGCATGATTCTCCAAGGAATAAGGGAACTAGTAGGCTTACACATAGCCTAGGATATACAAAGCACACAGCCAAGCCAACAGAGTTGGGTTTATCAGGCCATTAAGGGGCTGGATAAAGGCTAATTGCTAAGTTGGTGAGCTCATTGCAGAGCCAAGGACACCTACACCAGAACTAGCCTGACCTCTAAGACACCCAAACACACCAAACACAAGGAATCAGTCCCTTCTCTACTACACAGTCCCTCGGGCCCTGCATTCCCTTCCAGTGCTATTCAAGGGTGATGGAGAAGAAGGCCATCCCTCTAGCTCTGTCTGTGTGGTTTCCAAACACCAGGTTTATCAAGCAAAACTAAGCCCCCCCATCCCTGCTCCCTACATAGTCTGAAGACCAACCATTGCACTCAGGCAATTAATTTAGCTGTCACAGCTTGAACAGGGGAAAGGACTCCCCAACAAAATTACACAGTCCCAAACACAACAACAAACACAATTCCAATAGGGGGAAACACAACAGCTCCAAAACGCATTAGCATACATATTACCATGGGCGTGGGAAACAACTACCCATTTTGCACAACCAATGCTGCTGGGAAAAACATACGCAGGCCACAATGCGGACGAATTTACAGTCTCACGACCGGTGCGTGAACATCCACAATGCAAAACCCACGAATCAACTTGTGAGTAAAGGACGAAGCCACACCATTCTCCAATCCACAGAGGAAAACTACTGCGTGGGTAAAATCTAGGAAAGTCCTGTGCGTGAAGATGAAAAAACGAACCAGCAATGGTGGAGAACGAACATAGCACAGAGAGGACACGAAATTGGGCGTGTGTGAGTCTTCAGCACCATCGGGGAGAGAAGAAGATGTCTGCGTGAGACCAAACTGCCCAGAGCCTGTGCGTGGATGAACAAACAACAAAAAAGAACGTGAAATTTTAGTGCGTGGGTGTTTTGCAACTTGTGGGAGAGAGGAAGAAGAATGTCCGCGTGAGGGATGAACAACAAAATCACAGGTAGAGTGTGCATGTGGGTGAGGACTGACAGTCCTGCTACCCCACTCCCCAAAGACCATAACTGTCTCAACCACCAGCAGTATTTCTTAATGAAAGTGGTTGGAATAAAATAAGGGAAGAAGACACATGGATTTTGACCCTGTTGGCTAAAGTTGGACAATTTCCCCACATCCTTATCCTTGTGAAAATCATGCCCCCTTCAATTTAGTTTCCGCGATCGTAGCTGGTCGGTTCATTTAATTAATTATAGAGGTGTATTTACATGATGACCAACATAATATATGCCGCATGCCCCGATATACCATCGGTGACAAATTTACATCCCAAAACATAGCATAACCGATCAATGGTGGGGCCTTGGACTTTGGCTCCTCACCATGATCACTTACAATATATACATCATATACATCTAATGTAGCGGGGTCAAAACAAGGATGTGACATTCCCCTCCCCCTTCAATTGCACTGTCCTCAGTGCTTTACAAAATTGAACAAAAAGTTACACTGGCATCGCCTCAGTGTCCCATAGAATTGAACAAAAACGGATGTGCCAATCGCATGGCATCCTCCAGTTCCCATGTAGCCTCTCCAGGCGCGTAGTGCTCCCATTGTACCTTTACCTGCCCTATGGCTCGATTCTGGAGCATTGTGACCTTCCTGTCGAGGATGCACATTGGCGCAATTCGGAACTCTCCCTCGGGTTCCACCTGAATCACATCCCAATTTATCACATGGTTAGGATCATGTATATATATTTTAAGCAAAGAAACATGAAAAACATTATGAGCTCTTGTGCTAGCAGGCAATGCAAGTCTATATGCAATTGGCCCTATTCATTCAAGCACTTCAAACAACCCACAATATCTTGGTGACAACTTGGCACAACTTCCAAGCTTCAAGGAACTCTTCCTTGCCCTCACTCTGAGGTAAACATGATCCCCAACACTAAACTCTCTGTTCATCCTATGCTTATCCACATAGATTTTATGTCTATCCTGTGTGGCTTTCAGATTCTGCCTGATCTTTACAACCTCTTGCTCCATCTCCTTGAGCAATTCTGGTCCAAGCACAATCCTGTTCATTGGATTATCCCAAGTCACTAGTGTTCTACACCTTCTTCCATACAAAGCTTCATATGGACTCATCCCCAAGGATGCTTGATGTCCATTGTTATAAGCAAACTCTACCAAGTGTAAGTAATCTTCCCACTTGGTTGGTTTTTCCATTACGTACATGCGAAGCATATCTTCAAGCACTTGATTAACTCTTTTGGTCTGCCCATCTGTCTGAGGATGGTATGCAGTGCTAAAGTTTAGCTTTGTACCCAAATCTGCAAACAACCCCTTCCAAAAGTTGGAAGTAAACTTGACATCTCGGTCAGAGACTATTTCCTTTGGCAATGCATGCAATTTGAATATCTCCTTCATGAAGATCTTTGCAATGTCATCAGTCTGATGCATAGACTTAACTGGTATAAAATGTGCTGCCTTAGTCAACTTGTCTACCACAACCATGATGGAATCATGTTGCGTCCAAGTCATCGGCAACCCTGTAATAAAATCCATGGAAATAACTTCCCATTTCCATTCTGGAACTGGCAAAGGCTGGAACAAACCCGCGGGATGTTGATGCTCAACCTTTACCTGTTGACATTTCATACACCTTGAAATGTACTCAGCCATATCCTTCTTCATACTTGGCCAAAAGTATTGCTTTCTAGCCGTAGCGATTGTCTTCTGATATCCTAGGTGACCAGAATACGGAGCTTGATGGATTTTATCCATAATAATTCTCCTCAAATCTGCTACATCTGGGATGTAAATTCTACCTTTATAAGTGAGAATCCCATCTCCTTCCAATTCATATCCCTCATACCTCTTCTCAAGACTTTGTTGTTGCAATTTGTCTTTTACCTGCTCATACAATTCATCTCCAGCAACATGATCAACAATTTGCTGTCTCAAATCTGATTGGCAAATACTAAGAGATGCCACATGCATTTCCTGCATTTTCCTGCTGAGCGCATCAGCTACCTTATTATCCTCCCCCTTTATGTGCTTGATTTCACCACCTTTTATTGGGATGAGCGAGCCCAGGAGTCCTTTGATGCGCTCAAGCGAGCCTTAGCATCGGCCACGGTGATTAGTCCCCCAGACTATAGCCATGATTTTCTACTTTATGTGGCCTCATCCATGGAGACGATTGGTATGGTTTTGGTTCAAGAGGATGAGGAGCTCCAAGAGCATGTCATTTACTATCTGAGCCAGAATCTTATTGACTTGGAGATCCATTATGTTCATGTTGAGAAGCTTGCCTTAGCTACAGTACATGCGGTTCAACGGTTGAGACATTATATTCTCCTTCGCCAGACCTTGGTTGTAGCCCATGTCAATCCATTTCAATTCATCCTCACTTGAAGGATTATTGGGGGGAAATATAATAAATGGATTGTCATCCTGCAAGAATTCGATCTCAAGTTTGTTTCGGCAAAATCGAATAAATCGTTAATTTTTGCAGAGCTTATATCGGATTTCCCAAGCGAGGCCGAGGAGTTGGTTTGTGAAGATACGTTTATCGATGAGCACATCTTCTTAATCTCAACTTTAGACCCATGGTATGGGGATATCATTATATATTTACAAACATTGAAGGTCCCTACTCACCTCTCATGGGATGAACGACGACGGTTACGTCATGTGTCTAAGAATTACCTCATAGTGGATAACACTTTGTACCGTCGTGGGGTAGATTCCATTTTACATCATTGTTTAACTCATGATGAGGATGAGGTAGTGCTGAATGACTGCCACAAAGGGGCATGTGGTGGCCATCTATTTGGGCTTTCTACAACCCAAAAAATATTAAGAGTGGGTTATTTCTGGCCATCGATCTTTAAGTATTGTGTAGATGCGGTCAAGAGGTGCCATCCGTGCCAAGTGTTTGCATGTAATATGTGCTTGAAACCTGCCCCATTACATCCCATCATCACTGCCGGTCCCTTCACTAAGTGGGGGCTTGATTTTATGGATTTCAACCCAGCTTCAACTAGGGGGCATCATCATATCATAGTGGCTGTTAATTACTTCACGAAATGGGCTGAGGCTATGCCTACAGTTAAATATGATGGCGAGACAGCCGCACACTTCATATTCAACTAGATTATTACTCGGTTCAGGATTTCGAAAGAGCTTGTCACTGACCATGGCTCGCACTTTCAGAATCGTATGATGGAAGAGTTGGCATCAAAGTTAGGGTACAAACAAGAGCATTCCTCCTCTTACTATCCTCAAGCGAATGGACAGGTAGAAGCAGTGAACAAATCACTCAAATCCATTCTCCAACGAACCATCACACAAAGCAAGAATAATTGGCACATTATGTTATATCCTGCTTTATGGGCTTATAGAACCATTGTTAAGACTGCCACGGGTTTTTCTCCATATCAACTTGTACATGGAGTGGAGTCGGTATTTCTGGTTGAGTGCGAGATTCCTTCTTTGAAACTAGCCATAGAGCTCTTACCAGATACTTCCCCATTGGAGGAGCGTTTGGTCCACCTTGAGCAACTTGATGAGCAGCATCGAGATGCCTTGGTGGATGTAGAAGTAAATAAGCGTCGCGTGAAGGTCCAGTATGATAAGTCTATCCGTCCAAGGAGATTTAGTGAGGGAGACTTGGTCCTTTTGTGGGATCAACCGAAATAACCCTTGGGGGTAGGAAAGTTTAACCCCATGTGGCGTGGTCCTTACGTCGTCAAACGTGTGTTAGAGAAGGGCGCTTATGAGTTAGTGGATTATGAGGGAACGGCCTTGGCGGAGCCTAGAAATGGGATCTATCTCAAAAAGTACTATGCATGATTTTCAACCAAGGCTAGTTATTGTATATTATTGTACAGTTTTGCATAGGTATGTATTTTTTCTTATAGTGATCGGATTTGTGATTAGTTTCTGTTTCTTTTGGCAGATGTCAATGGAATCTTCCACCTTCATAGGATTCGTAGATGGTGCGATCCATCACACTCAACACTCAGCCTCTGCTACTTGGGTGATTTATACTCCTATGGTTCAGGCATTGTCTTCAGGAGGTGTATGTTTACGGCCATCTTCAAACAATGTTATTGAATATAATGTCATTATTGAGCTTCTACGGGATGCCATTCTACATGGCGTTCTCTCTCTTGAGGTATGTCTTGATTCAGAGTTAGTAGTGTCAAAGCTTAATGGTTTGTACCATGTTAGAGATCTGACATTATTAAGAAGATTCTTACGTGTGAGATTATTAGAATGGACATTTGACAATATAACTGTTGGTTCTAACTGGATAGACCCGGGTTTACTTTAATGTAGCAACAATACCCCTAGCTCACTGGCCCTTTCAACAATAGACTGCACAATGGCCTGAAGTCTCACCCGAAGTGATCTTAGATGGGGTGGCTTAAGAATCAAGTTTCCTCAACCAGGTTCTGTAGCATCCTAGTGCCTCGTGACTCTTCTTAGCCAGCGGGTTCTCTCTGCAAGGGCTGTTCCTATCTTCCTAGCTGACTTTGCTATGGAAATGACTCTTATCGCATCGCAACCTCTAGGACGATGCGCAATTTTCTTGAAGCGGAATAAAACTCTAAAACCCACATGAATTCTAGAAATTAACCACAGTAAAATTGAATATTGATTGATGATTTAATTACAATGACGAGAAAACCTTTTATAGGTAAAAAATACACTGTTTCACTGAAAGGGTGTGATCCTATGTTTTAATTAATACTACATTAATATTAAAATAATTTCTCGTAATATTAGATACATAACATTGCCGTCGTCTTTTAGAATGCTTTGTCCTCAAAGAAAGGGTAATGATGGGTATTGTTGACGAAACTGTTCTGTCTCCCATGATGCGTCTTCATCTAGAAAATTCTTCCACTTAATGAGATATTCCTTGAGTGTTCTAGAATGGAGTTTTCTTTCTCGGATTGCAATGATTGCCTTAAGTTCCCAAATGACCCTTCCTTCTTCATCTAACATAGGAAGTATTGTTTCTACTATTTGATGTTTACCCAACATTTTTTTGAGACATGATACATGGAAGACATTGTGGATACGACTTTTATCAGGTAACTGTAATTTATATGCCACTTGACTAATCTTCTGGATAATCTGGTGCGGTCCATAGAAATTTGGGGCTAACTTGTGTTTCCTTCCACTTTTAAGGGATACTTGTTTATAGGGTTGGAGTCTTACGAATACCCAATCTCCTACCTCAAATTCTCTTTCGGTTCTATGTTGATCTGCTTGTTGCCTCATGCGATTCTGTGCCATGATTAAGTTATCCTTTAGTAATTCAATTGTTTTTTGGGATTTATCTAGTTGGTTCCTTACTTCTGGAACATTACTATCATTCCAAACTAACTCCTTCCAATTTGGAAATTGATACCCATATAACGCTTGGAAAGGGGTCATTTTTGCGGAGGTGTGGTATGTTGAATTGTACCACCATTCTGCTAAGTGTAACCATTGAGACCAATGGTTTTGTTTATCTGTTACGAAACAACGTAGATATGCTTCTAAGTATTTATTTACGACTTCAGTCTGACCGTCTGTTTGGGGGTGGTAAGCTGAGCTCATATTGAGTGATGTACCCATTTGTTTAAAGAATTCCCTCCAAAATTTTCCATTAAATTTTGCATCTCTGTCACTGACGATGAATTTTGGGAAGCCGTACAATTTGTAGACATTTTTGCAAAATACTTCTGCAATTTGTTTTGCCATGTCTATTTTTTTAATTGCCATGAAGTGAGCAAATTTGGTTAATCGATCGACCACTACAAGGATCTTGTCCTTTCCTTCTGATGGAGGTAACCCATCGATGAAATCCATTGATATCTCTTCCCATTTCTGGTTTGGAATGTGTAGGGGTTGGAGTAACCCTGGGGTTAAAACATTTTCATTTTTGTTTCTTTGGCAATTGTCGCATTCTGCCACATATTGCTGGATATCTTTCTGCATTCCCTTCCAGAAAAATGACCTGTTACAGAGAGAAATTCCTATGGCTTGGGGTACCACAATAGATATCTAGACTCCAGAAATCAATCTTTCCCAATATGCAATAGAAATAAAAACATCTAACACTAAAGGATCGAACCTCATACCTTATTCCGGACGGTTGAAGTAGATCCCCGTTGAGCTTTCCAATCTTCAGCTTGAATTGCAATAACACTTCCTCAACAACAAGTAAAAAATACAAGCATACTATATTTCATGGTGTTAAATCTATTCTAGCATATATAATCAATAATGTAAAAGCATTTGACATATTCCAATGGATACAATATTCATTCAAATACACACTACTGGACAGGAAAAGATATTTCTATTAATATAAATCAGAGATTACAAGTGACAACCTCTGACGGCACGTCTGCGAAACGGAGAAAATGAATCCCCCACTTGGGCCTCCACCACCTCAATCCTCTGTCACTCAGATAGCAAGATTACTAGAAAAAGGCAAGCTTGGGAAGAACACAACAGTGCTCCAAGGGACAAAGGGATGCAGACTCAAGCATAAGTTTTGGCAACAATGGACTATAGTTTCGTTACTCTCAATTCTCTCTTATGCTTTCAATGTACCAAGGGGTTCCTTATATAGATTTTAAAAGGGATATTGAAAGGTCGAATCCGTGTGATCTCAAGGCATATGGAAGGCCAGGAGTCATATGAGTCGGATCCAAGTCAAGGAAAACTCCAAAAGGATTTGGATTATGCACACATCCCGATGTACGTGACTATAGGGGTCAGATCCATGTATGTGCACGGTTATCGGGGGAAAAGCTGCGTATATCACTTTTCTTATGTTTTTAGGGATGATCAATGACACATCAAAAGACAAAAAGTGGTCCATAGGGGCTAATGAGTCTGCAGCGGGACAGGGGAAGGCCATACAATGTGTGATTCGCCTAGTGTGGTGAAATACGCTATAACAGATGCCCCCTAATGTATGAGATCAGAGGGGTTATACGATGGCTGAAATACATTATAAGTCCATCCTAGAAGTGGAGTGATGAAGGTACCCAAATGGAAAACCAGCCACCCAATTAGCATAGTACCATAATACAACTTTGCATATACCTGCAAATACATATAGCAGTCCCGGATACATAAGAGTACAATGGCCATGAATAGGCATGTAACATGATAGCACATATGTGGTCATCGCCACATACAATATACATAGATCAGAATCTCCATGATGAAGATATACAAAGGACCATGATCTCCACAAAGGATAAAGATATACAATAGATCAAGATCTCCATAGTGGCTGGAAATGTCTGACATATACTGGAACAAGTCACGAGAGTTGAAATCTCATGAACACTGGAATGATCAAGGAGGTGGCATATAAGAGATGCCACCAATCTAGAAGGTCTTCTACACAAACCGCTACAAGTGCATGTCCTACTATGTGAATAGAGGTGTCGAGGTTGAACATAGTATTCCATCATCTGATTACCGGTCATTGATGTATACCGTTAACAGACGCGAGATCACCCACCGATAATGAAAATGGGAATCAAGGTAATAGAGTGAAAACTAACAAGTGTGAATAAATGTGTTGAGGTCGAACACTTGAGAGAATCCATCGATCAGGGGACATTGATGTATTCCCAAAACTGTCGATGGCGAGAGAACCTGCCACTGATGACTGCAAGTCTCAAGGCGCTCAAAATGACTCTAAACTCCAATCCCAGAATAAATGATCTGAAGTCGATGGGATGAAATCCGCTGGAAGGAGGGCATTAGAGCATCCCCCATCATCCAACACAAGGTACTCAGCAAAGCTATATAATGTGGAAGGACTTGATCATAAGGTGCATGAACCAGGAACTGTACCGGGAATGGTCGACATGCAAAGTTAAGATAACTGAGGAATGGCCGACCCAGGTTTCAACTTCCTTCGAACAAGAGCATAACGATGTATGGTGACTGAATGGAGGCAGCATAGAATCGATATACAAACTGGGACATCTCTATGACACAGGCGGCATCAATAGAGGCTCCATAGGGACTGGAAGCATAACCAGTCGGTGGAGATAAACTCAGATAAACGAGTACAGCTCCTAAAGTCAAACTATAACCCAACCAACGGATGTGATATACAGTGCTCTGTTCGAAGGCGACACGACTCGACAGCTGCCAAAGATAATATCTTTTCTTGTTCGGCTTTTTGGTTTTTTGATTTTTTTGGACTTTTTCAGTTATTTGAAAAGCTTGAAAAAAGAATAAACTAGCTTTATAGTTACAAACTAGGAGGAGACGAGTGTCATAAGGGAAAACAAATTAGTTCCAAGTAGTGGAACATACCTATGCTCAATGCAAGGATACATGTGTAGGATATCGACACTCAGGGAAAAATCCCCTCCCGGTTAAAAGGGAATCAAGCTGCGAAGGATATAAAGAAAGGCTTTGCAAGGCTAGACATGAGACAAGCTCGGGCTATATGGCTGAAACGCAATGTCAAGGAAGCCGGCATAAAGGTCAATAAGGTAGGCAAAGCTCATGATAATGCATCCACAACTTGATACAAGGGAGTCCGGAGGGAACATGGCCATCATAAGATCAAGAGGAGTATGAGGCTCTTGCGAAATGTCATGGCAATACTATACAACAAACTCCCACACCCTAAAAGGAGAAACATCGGCATGGGCACCAAATACAAATAAGGTGGTAACTAGGGTACCCATGTAAGGTGAGGCTCTACCACTCATATCATGCCACTTCTAGAGTAACAAGAAGGTTTCGTGATATAATAGAGTGGGTTCGTACCTAAGGATATAGTGACATGGTCATAAGGTCATGCAAAATGCAAATGGTGGTGAACCTAACCTATATGCCAGTGTAGACATGATACCTGAGATGGGCATGAACGGGTCAATCCAAAGGCTGAAACGGCGCTGCAAATGGCCTTCTACATCACAAATTACGTCAGAAACGGTCCAAAATGGTTAGAAACTGTCAAAACTATAGGAAAGGGGGTAAAATTTTTCAAATATTTAAAATTTTTTCTATAAATAGTAAAAAATAGAAATCATTTGAAACTTTTACCCATTGGAGCTCTGATTTTCAACTGCAAATTCCAGGAGATCCAGTCGACGGAATTCACAACCGTTTCTTCCAGGTATTTACTCATGCTCTCAGCTTGTGTTTCAATATAATTTTTACAAGTTTTCATGGTCAAATGAGGTTGTTAAGGCCAATCTTACATGAGCGCTGCCACCCACGCGGGTATCGAAGCTTTTTTCTCGTATAGGGCTGGCCATACGCGGAAAAGGGGCTAGAAACTGCGTACATACGCGGCTGTTTGAAAAACAGTCGTGTATGACGCCGTGCAAGTGGATTTACAAGAATCTAATGGACAATTGGTCAATTTCTCATGCAGGATGGTGCTAGAATGGCAAGAATGCGAGCATGGTGAAGTAGAGGAAGCAGTAAGGGCCAACGTAAGGGCTCAACAAGTATTACGTGCATGCGGACTCTATAAGTTTTGGTGCCTTGGTGGCTTGAGGGCCAAAACAGGACTGCTACAGATGCTGGTAGACTATTGGGATCCATAATCAGAGTCCTTCTGGATAGACGGTATGTCCCTCACCATTGAGGTGGAGGATATCTACTTAATCACAGGTTTATCTAGATGAGGTGAGGTGGTGAACCTTCATTCCCGAGGTGGGCCAGGTCATGGGATTACTATCGATGAGTACATAGCTGTGTACTGCTACCCAGATACTGAGAAGGTGGGGAGTCAGGTTCCCACCAACGCTATACAGGTGCTGGGCCTAAAGGCCATACTACTGATGCTGGGCAGGATAGCAGGCTTAGCATCACTCCATCAGGCCTCTCGGGCACAGATGTTTTATGTGGTGGAGTGTATGAGACCGACCGTATACGACTGGAGTACTACACTACTGAGCAAGATGAAACATTGGCTCAGTGAGTGTAAGTTAGGTAGGATACGGAACTTTGGGTTCAGCAGCATTTTGAGCACATTTTTCTTCGAGCGTGTTCCAGGATTGAGCCCTAGAGTAGATGTTCCTCTCCATGGGGTTCGAGATCCGGCCCAACGACGTTGGGCAGATGCAATGTGCATACTGGGGGGTGGTAGGGTGGCCAACCCCTATCCAACTGACTTTTTTCCATGGTGGCGACGACAGATTGTTTCCATAGATGACTACCCCTATGCAGGGATAGATTTCTGGGGGGATCCGGACATGCCATTGCCACCAGGATTAACATTCAGAGACATAGGTAACGAATCTCAACCCTCACTCTTTTTAAATTTTTTGAATTATTTAATTTTTTTTTGTGTTTTCTTGATTATGTGAAATCAAAAAGACATGTTTTTGGGTGACAATACATAGTGACATCTACCATTCATGTGCAGATGTGGGACCACAGCGACCAGAGGGCTTCCCACATCATAGACGAAGGGGAAGAGGAGACGACATCACCGGTGTGGATGCGGAGCGAACACTCCAAAACATCCATACCAACTTCGTGCGACTGACTCATAGAGTTCCCATGGTGCAAGTCGAATACTTTCCTGAGGCCATGCAGCGACAGGTGGTGGGTGTACCACGCGCATGGGTGCGTTTATTTCGGCGGCTAGCTAGAGCCGTAGTGATGTATCATGATCACAACCCTCCTCCTCCTCCACAGGACTAGACACCTGGGAGTGTATCTATTTTGTACTACCGTATATATGATGGAAGCTTTGAAAGCTCCACTTTTGTATTATGACACTATGTATTACCACATTTTGATGTATATAAAAAAGTTTTATGGTGATCGGTTTGTTTATTTACATGTGTAAAAATTGTGTTTATGATTAATTTATAATGAATGAAACAAATGCCAATCTAACACGTAGTTAGCATATGAGTCAGCAACTTGATTATAATTTCTTGGAATGTGTATATATGTTATACTCTCAAATTTCCATTCTAACAATCTCACCCGTAAGAATCTCCTCAATAACGTCGGATCTCTAACATGGTACAAACCATTGAGCTGTGACACTACTAACTCTCAATCAAGACGTACCTCAAGAGAGAGAACACCATGCGAAATGGAATCCCGTAGAAGCTCAATAATGACACTATATTCAACAACATTGTTGGAAGATGGCCGTAGACATACACCTCCTGAAGACAATACTTGACCCATAGGAGTATAAATCACCCAAGCAGTTGAGGCTGAGTGTTGAGTGTGACGGCTTGCACCATCCATGAATCCTATGTAGGTGGAAGATTCCATTGACATCTGCCATAAGAAACAGAAACTAATCACAAACCCGATCACGATAAACAAGACCTAACTATGCAAAAAATCTGTACAATAATATACAACAAACAGCCTCGGCTAAAGATCATGCATAGTTTTTTTTAAGATAGAGCCCATTTCTAGGCTTCACCAAGGCCGTCCCTTCATAATGCACTAACTCGTAGGCACCCTTCTCTAAAACACGCTTGACCACGTAAGGACCACGCCACATAGGATTGAACTTCTCTGCCCCCAAGGGTTCTTTCGATTGATCCCACAAAAGGACCAAGTGTCCCTCACTAAACACTCTCAGACGGACAGACTTATCATATTGGGCCTTTACGCAACGCTTATTAACCTCTAGAGTCACCAAGGCATCTCTACGTTGCTCTTCGAGCTGCTCAAGGTGAACCAAACACTCCTCCAAAGGTGAAGTGTCTAGTAAGAGTTCCATGGCTAACTTCAATGAAGGAATCTCCTCACGCTCCAAGTGGTCAAGCTCCGGAAGAAAGTCCGATCTATGATGGAATTCCTCCGATGGTGGCTCAACTCCCACCTTAGCCTTGATAATCACTTCATCTGAAGGGAAAACCGTATCAAGGTAGTCATGGGCATGAGAAGACTATACTGCCCATGCCGGCAGCACATAGGGGTCTTCCTCCTCCGTCCGCGAAGAGGAAGAACAAGGCTCTACAGCAGACGCAAGATTAACTTGATAAGCTATCATGACTGCAGGCAACGACACGCTCGTCTCGATGGCCTCACTCGAAGGACTCGGTGAAGGAAGAATCCAAGGATCTCCCATATGACTTGTGCGAAAAGGCACCGATCTCGTAGACATGGAAGCACCACCAAAACTAGATCCTATCATGAGGACGGGTGTAGAACAACTAAAGGTTCCCATGAGGGATGGATACATTCCTACACCCACACTCCCAGTTGCCAGCTGGGAATGTTCAACTTTCGGAACCGAAGCTCCAGAAGATGCAGTAACATGTGGATTCTTGAATGCCATTTGGTCAATTGTTACAATCTTCCCGTTATGTGGAAAGTATACAACGCGAAACAAGGAAGACGCAACGGCTTGCATACTATACATCCAGTTCCTTCCCAGTAAGAGATTGTAGTCAAGGGGTGCATCAACCACCTCAACCTTTATCACAACAGTTTTCCCTCCCAAACGGACTTTAAGGGAAGGAAGGATGCCGTGCGGCCTAAACAATATCCCATCAAAAGCAGTTAACATGGTCGTAGATTTTGACAGCTCAGGAGAATCAAGACCTTTCCAACAAGACAAAGACATCACTGAAGTAGCAGCGCCCTCGTCAATTACAGTACACTTGACGGTCATATTAAGACATTCCACATGTATCAAAAGGGACACATAGTAGGGCAAGCGAGGCTGATGTCCTACAGTTTCAAATTTGATCACTGAGGAAGAATCATCACCATTCACACCAAGAGCGGAAAGCAAAGCCTTCCTTTGTGACAGACAACTCTGAAGCACTTCCAATGCAGACATCGCACAAGGAGTATCACCCAAGTCCTCGACAACTGAATAGTTCTGGGCAGCTCGAGCATTTGGGTTATGCCCCGAACGCTTAAGTACCCCCTTAGGAATGCGAGGTGCAGCCTCAGGTTTATCCGCAGGTTTCTCAATGCGCAATGGAGTTCCTGGTGGATCAGGTTCTTTGCCTGGGCTGGGTTGTGACAAAGTATAATATTTCACACGCGTCACAACTTTCACGGCACGGACCATATTAATGCACCCACGACCACTAGTCTCAGGTGGATCCTCATCACTAGATTGATCATGGGACTTCGAGTTCATATTCTGGTTATGCAGTAAAGGGTTCGTTAACGCAGTAGGGCTCTGTGCTATGAACTTCGAAGTTTCATCCATCCTAGGGCACCAGTAAGTGAGGTGATCATTCTTACATAGCTTGCAAGGAAACTTAACCTTACGTTTAGTCTGCTTGTCCCCCCCAACAATTTTATTGTTCTTGTCATTATTATTGGCATTTTTTGTTCTTATACCCACTCTTTTTATTATTATTGTTCTTACCCTTTTTTCGATTCCGTCCGGGTTGCTAGTTACCCTTCTGGTCCGACGATTGCACAACAAGTACATTCGCCGTTTGGGCAGGTTGAGATGAAGCCGTAGCTTTTCCTGAGGAAGATTGGTTGATTGACAACTGAGCAACTTGTTTTGCAACCGAACCTGCAGTTTTCTTACTTGCACAACCCACAATTCCATCGGCATGCGGTCCAGGTTTGACCTTGGGATCAAAACTAGAACGAGGAGCGTTGGGTATAATCTCATATAACAAACCAGACTGAGCATAGATCAAGTCTAGTTCCTGCTCCCTAAAGATTGCTTGTTCCTCATTTTGCACTTCGGATGTGGAAACATCCTTCGCTATATATGGCAATAAAGATTTGAGGAACCACTCAAGGAGGAACTGTGACGGTATAAAGGCTTTAATTAATCTCTTCCGTCTACGCCACTCCTGAATATGATAAAAAATATGGGTGGCTTTATCTTGCCGAAATGTCGACAAGAGTTCAGTACCAAGATCATAGCGCACTGGTAGCTGGAAGTGATTAAGGAAAGTCATCGCAAGGTCATCGAACAAAGTAAAGGCACCCCTAGGTAACTCTATATACCATTTCGCCGCAGGCCCTGTGAGGGTGTGTTGAAATAGTCTCAAACGGACTGAGTCCTGATGCAATGAATTCGAAGAGCGCCATAGGTGGAATGTCATAACGTGTTCGCTCGGATCCTCTCCTGGTTTTCCTTCGAACTTAGGTATATCCGAAGGAAGCATGGTAGGGAAAGCCGGCCAAGCCGGGTCATGAGCCACAGGATCGTTTGTAAGTCTCGATAAGTCAGGTAGATTGAGTGTTGCAAGGAAAGGGAGCCTAGGATGATGAGGTCTATGGACCGCTCCCTGGTTCATATAGGATTTATTACCACCATGACCTTGGCCATAGTGACCTCCTCCCGTATGACCCGTATAGGGTGGTGTGGAAGCACCATAATGAGGTGGACCTTGACGAGTAGGACCTACAAAGCCATAATTGGGAGAATAAGCAGGTTGTGAATACCCGCCTCCATAAGGTGAAGAAACCTGTCCATACTGCGTCCCATAATAGGGTCCATAGGTCATCGCTTGCGATGCCGCATGAGACACTCCATAGGTAGGTACATACGTTCCGGAAGTAGGAATATACATACCGGAAGTAGGGATATATGTCGTGGAAGTAGTAATCTAACCTCTAGAAACATGAACATAACCTCCCGAAACCACAGGTGGTATGTAGGCTTGAGACACAATTGGTCTAGTAATCACAGTACAGATCTGACTCGTAGCTACGTGCCGACTTGAAGGACCACGTGAGTAAGGTGGAGGGTTTACATTTGAAGAACTCGAAAGCGAGGACAAAGGAATCTCTGTAAGAAGATATGTACTAGTGCCTATCATCACTCGTCTGGAACCTGGTATCCCTATGGGATCACTAACTCTAGACCTAGGAGGTATATAAGATGTAGCTTCCACCACTGGGATGGAAGGTGCGATGTGACTAGTACTCCCAAACCTCTCCGCAAGGTAAGGCATGGGATTTCCCCCAGGCATAGTGTTAAGCTCAAAGTCGGATTCGACATTAAATGCCAAATCATGCATAGGAAAACCAGTCGTAGCATAACCACCGTGGCTAGTGCTGGCAGGTTCAAAGTGAGTCTCGGCATCTTTCGACATTCCATACCGGTAATGTGTCAATGAGGGGTCAGCCCTAGAATGAATAGGTCTATCATGCGTGGCTCCTATCTCAGAAATCACAGGTTCTAACTCAGTTAGGTCGGGTGAAGGATCATAAGTAGGAGTAAAATCCCCATCGTCAACACGAATGGGAGGAGGAAGTGTCTCAGATGTATCCTCTGAATGATCTCCCATGGTGTGTGAATCAATGTGTGATGTAGTCCACCTGGACTGTCTAGGTCCCTCTCCCAAAGGAGGAGGATCAATAGAAGGTGGAAGTCCTGCTAAACGAAGAGAATGGCACGGAATCGCACCCGAATCCACAATGACTCAAAAAATAGCAAAGACTCTTTATTTACGTCAACCCTATGCCAACTAGCGTGCACAGATCAATCACTAATAAAATCTAAAGCCAAATGCAAGCAAATAAGGGCTGGATAAGTGAGCTCCCGAATGTGGCCGGTATGTCTCGCCTAGGAGAGGCTTGAGAGGCCCTTGTCACCACAAGCGGAGGTACGTGACCAATGATTGTGGCCCTCAGCTTCAACGCGTAAAGCGATTGTGCTGTCTGACCCCAACCTGGCCGGGACACATGCAGAATAAAATCTACAAGTACCCCCTCGATATCCTAGGTAAGGTCACTAAGGTCACCTCAATATAATCAACGCTTAGGCGGACAGTTGCAGGCGGGATTGACCGTATGGGCAGGGTAGCAAAGCCCGAAACTCTTGAAAGAGCCCCTAGATACGAATACAATCCTGGCTATATCGCCGGTGCTACATAGTTACCAACAAGGGGTCATCCCAATCAACAACCGCTCACACTGCCTCGTGCTTAACTCCCTTTTGAGAGGAGGATCCTGAGAATGCTGGTTATACCAAGGATTTCACACACTCCCTGGATAGACACCTAGTTGTTGTTGTTTAGTGATCTTGGAGATTTGACTTACAATGAACTATTCCAAGATCCTAAAACCTAAGCTTGTTGGTGCACCCTAGAAAAGAAAAGAGTGTAATTCATTTTAATTAGCGTTGATTTTAGTTGGCTTTATTACTCAAAAATAGGATATGGTCGTGCAACTAATGGTGTTATGACGCAACAAGAAGCAAAATGCACACCTAACAATCAATGCAAATGCATTGTGTCCATGAAAACAGGGTATGCGTACTACGTGTAATGCACAATTTCTTCTTCAAATGTTGAATGCAAATTTCCCTATATGAAGTCCTAACTATTACTCCAAAGCAAATCTAGATCTAGTGCAAGTACAATGCAAAGTGCAAAATGCAATGCATAATGATAAGAAAATGTTTTTGAATTTTTTGAAAATAAAGAGATACAAAAAGAAAAAGAATGATTCTACCCACCCCAGACTCTGCAAGCACACATAAACACCATTCCAGTAAAGCACTATAGTAAAAGGACTCTAATGCACTAATCTCAAACAAAAAATCAAAGATGCCATGACAAGAACTTTCCTAAAAGAAAAAATTTAGGCTACAAAAAAACATTTCTGGTCAGGAACAGAGGTATTAACAGACTCAGGCAGTGTCAAAGGAGACTCAGCAACTAACAAAATTCACCCAGCAATCCACTGTCTTCCACAAAAAGGTAAAAACCAGAGTATACACGACTGCGCGCAGTAAACCCGCGTGTATATGCGGAAATCCCAGAGGAAACCGCATGTATACGCGACTGTAAGACAAAAACCCGTGTACAAGAAGAAAAAGATGCATAGAATCAAGGAAAACAGACAGGCTGAGACTAAGTTTACACCAATCAGACTCTACCAGGAATACATGCCCCCATACCCAACACATAAACAAGAGAGAGAGAGCAATTCAAATACATTGAATGCCATGAAACCAACCCCCAAAGGACAACTACTAGGAACTCCCCTGCAGAGTCGCCAATTCTGTTACGGAGAGAAATTCCTATGGCTTGGGGTACCACAATAGACAGCTAGACTCTAGAAATCAATCTTTCCCAATATGCAATAGAAATAAAAACATCTAACACTAAAGGATCGAACCTCATACCTTATTCCGGACGGTTGAAGTAGATCCCCATTGAGCTTTCTAATCTTCAGCTTGAATTGCAATAACACTTCCTCAACAATAAGTAAACAATACAAGCATAATATATTTCATGGTGTTAAATCTATTCTAGCATATATAATCAATAATGTAAAAGCATTTGACATATTCCAATGGATACAATATTAATTCAAATACACATTACTGGACAGGAAAAGATATTTCTATTAATATACATCAGAGATTACAAGTGACAACCTCTGACGGCACATCTGCGAAATGGAGAAACTGAATCCCCCACTTGGGCCTCCACCACCTCAATCCTCCATCACTCAGATAGCAATCTTACTAGCAAAAGGCAAGCTTGGGAAGAACACAACAGTGCTCCAAGGGACAAAGGGATGCGGACTCAAGCATAAGTTCTGGCAACAATGGACTATAGTTTCGTTACTCTCAATTCTCTCTTATGCTTTCAATGTACCAGGGGGTTCCTTATATATCTTTTCAAAGGGATATTGAAAGGTCGAATCTGTGCGATCTCAAGGCATATGGAAGGCCAGGAGTCATATGAGTCGGATCCAAGTCAAGGAAAACTCCAAAAGGATTTGGATTATGCACACATCCCGATGTACGCGACTATAGTTGTTAGATCCGCGTATGTATGCGGTTATCAGGGAAAAATCCACGTATATCACTTTTCTTATGTTTTTAGGGATGATCAAGGACACATCAAAAGACAAAAAGTGGTCCATAGGGGCTAATGAGTCTGTAGTGGGATAGGGGAAGGCCATAAAATGTGTGATTCACCTAGTGTGGTGAAATCCGCTATAACATGACCTTCTTGCATTATAATAAGATTTGAAGAATCCTACATGTTCGGAGGCTGGTGAATCATGGGATTCTTTTATTGCTTTAACCTTGAATTTAGAGTTTGAGTTCAAATAAATCCTCCCCTTATACCAAAGAATATCGTTTTTCCATTCAAACTTGGGGTCACGGTTGGAGTTGTTAATTATAGTGCTTGTTTTTGGGTCCTTGGCGTATTCACTTCGTATTTCATTCAGCCATTTTGGAATTGCAACCAAGAAGGAGTAAGAGGTAATATCCTCATCTTTTCTAGAGAGTGCATCTGTGACTACATTTTTCTTCCCTTTTTTGTGTATTATTTCCATGTCGAAAGCAGCAATTTTTTCTATCCACTTCTGTTGTTTTGTGGACAACGTTTTCTGTTGAAGTAGGTATTGAAGACTATTATGGTTTGTGCAGATCATGAATTTTATCCCTAAGAGGTATTGTTGCCACTTTACCAATGCTTGCATAATTGCCATCATTTCTTTATCATATGTAGACTTCAATTGTTCTCGCTTGTTTAATTTCTCGCTCTCAAAAGCTATCAGGTGTTCATCTTGCATTAGTACTGCTCCCAACCCATAACCTGAAGCGTCACATTCTATCACGAATGGTTTTGAGAAGTCTGGGGTAGCTAATAGAGGTGTGGAGGACATAATTCCTTTTAAGGATTCAAAACATTTTTCCGCTTCTTCATTCCAATGGAATGCATTCTTTTTTAGAAGGTTGGATAGGGGTGCGTTCCTATGCGCATAATTCCTAATGAATCTTCTGTAGTATCCTGTTAGCACAAGGAATCCTCTTAACTTGGATATGTTAGTAGGGATGGGCCGTTTTGTGATGGATTTGATTTTTTCTGGATCAACCTTGACCCCTTCTTTAGATATTACGTGTCCAAAATAGCTCACTTCTTCTTTACCGAATGTGTATTTGGACATCTTGGCGTAGAACTGATTTTCTTTTAAAATAGAGAGCACCTGTTCTAGGTGTGTGAGATGATCCTTCCATGTCTTACTGTATATAAGGATGTCATCGAAAAAAACTAATACAGACTTCCTTAGGAATGACTGGAATAGGTTATTCATGGTTGCTTGAAATGTTGCTGGGGTGTTAGTTAGCCCAAAAGGCATTACCTTAAATTCGTAATGTCCCTCATGGGTTCGGAAAGCTGTCTTCGCCACATCTTCTAGCCTTACTCTAATTTGGTAATATCCTGAACTTAAGTCTAATTTTGAAAAGTACCTTGTGCCATGTAGTTCGTCCAACATTTCATCGATAAATGGAATGGGGAATTTGTCTTTAATAGTTATTTTGTTTAGTCCTCTATAATCGATGCATAGCCTAAATGATCCATCCTTCTTTTGTACCAGTACTACTGGTGCAGCATAAGGACTTCGAATTTCTGTAATCACTCCACATTTCAATAAATCACGGATTAATCTTTCAATCTCCGTCTTATGGTGGTGTGGATACCTATAGGGTTTAACATTGATAGGGCTAGATCCTGACTTGATTTCGATGACATGCTCGATCTTCCTTTTTGGTGGTAACTCCATGGGGAGGTCTTTGAATACTTTTTTGTATTTTTGGATTAATCCTTGGATATCTGGATGATCTTGTTTAACTAAATCTGAAGTTAATAATTCCATCTCCTAGCATTGTACAACATATGCTGGTGCTCCTTTTCGAATTAGCTTCTCCATTTTGTGAGATGACACAATTTGTGTGCGAGGGGGTTGGAACCCATATAATTTGTATCTTTCTCCTTGCCATTTAAACTTTATAAAGTGTTCTTGGTGGTTTGCTAAGTAGGTACCTAGTGTTTTCAACCATTGAATTCCTAATACTACATCAACCTAGTGTTTGCAACCACTGTTACCACTTGAAGCGGACTAAAACTCTAAAATCCATATGAATTCTAGAAATTAACCACAGTAAAATTGAATATTGATTGATGATTTAATTACAATGATGAGAAAACCTTTTATAGGTAAAAAATACACTGTTTCATTGAAAGGGTGTGATCCTATGTTTTAATTAATACTACATTAATATTAAAATAATTGCTCGTAATATTATATACATAACATTTCTCTTCTCCTCAACCCTTCACCCACGATATCTCACACCGCAGCTCCTTTGACAGTGCGATATCGCCTTTCTATACTGCGATATCTTCTACAGTAAGACTCAATGTGACTCTCAAGGTCCAAAGGATTTCTCTTTGGGTATAACAGCTCAGTTAACCTTCAACAGGGTGTTAAACAACCTTACTTAAGCTTCTACAGTTCAACACACTTAACATCAACTATACTCAACTTGCTGGACTAAATATGCAGAAATCACTTAACACTGTAACTGTTACGGTCGTGAATCAAGCACTGATAAACTCATATACAGAACACTTGATATGTTCAACTTGCATTTAACCTTCCATGTTATTGTAAACTAAAGGATAGCATACATTCATTCATTAACCGATAGCAAAGTTCATGTAACGAATAACAGATAGAAACTAAGTAAAGAACAATCACATGAAATAGTCGCACAACACACGGATTTTACGTGGTTCACTCCCAGGAAGGAATCTACGTCCACAGGAACTGGTTTTTATATTATATCTTGAGAGAGTAAACACAGTTCCACTGCAACCTATTATGCAGCTTGAGATCTTCTGGGAAATTCCACGCACACAGCCAAGAGCCCTTCTCTCTTAGATATCTTCTCTTCTATATTGCTTTCTTCTTACAATATACTCTTCCTTTCTCTCTCTCTCTCAATCCCTGTGGATTGTTACATTCATGCTCAAGGAGCCAGCTACTGGTTACAGTAAGATAACTACAGACTGAATAACAGAACCAGAGCTCGACTCTTCCTCAATGTCTCTCTATCTAACTGACTACGAGCTAACATACCAACTGACTCGCTGACTAGCTAACCTTTCATAATACAAAATACATGCTTAAATAGGTGGCCCGAAGGTCTCACCATGGTACAACACTGTGGGCCTTTCCCAACAGTAACCCAAAACCCTAACTGTGACAGTCAGCCTATCTGTACTTTGAACTGCCTTTTTCCGTCACAGCACATCTTTCTGCAGTCTTCCACGCTTCCTGGCGCTGATCGTGGGTATGGGCACCGCTTCCTCGGTCACTCCCCTTCTATCCTTTGTCTTCAATACCTTGGCTCATTGTTCCTTTTCCATTTATGAGGGTAGCTGAGCCTTCCTGTCTTTGCCCCTGCCTTAAGTGCAGTGGTTGAGCTCTCTATTCTCGACCGCTCCAGGTACTGTTTCCTTTGAATTTCTTGTTCCGATATAGCAGCTTTTCCTGTAGCTGCGGGGCCCTGCTCCAACAGACCCCTAACACTTACTTGTGGCTCGTCCTCAAGCCACTAACAACTGGATTCTCCTGCTGTAGCTTCTCATCGGCTTCCTGCGAAGTCCTTGTAAATTGTTCTCTGAGTCCTGCGACTTCTTTTTCCATAGCTTCGACATAGTCTTGTGCCTCCTTCTCTAAAATAGTGTCAACACTTTCTTTAAGTGAAGCTCCAGAATAAATGGCGAACCATTTATAGGCTGCTAAATTTGTTGGAACGACCTCACCTCCTGCTACCTCGGTTAGGTTTGTACCGTTCACCTCAAATTCTACTGGAGCGCTTGTCCGAAAAGATTCATCAAAGCCATCATCATTCTGAATATATGGAAATTAGATGTCTTTCAACATATATTTAATTTGATCTTCATTCCAATAATTTGACTTTACTTGGATATATGCACATTGATAAAAATTCCATGAGGAGACATGTCCTTTTCCAGCTTTAATGTAACTACCTTCTTTGACATTCTCTGTATCTCTCTCATTTTCAACATCTCTACTTCGTTCCTTTCCCGCTTCCTTTTGTTTTTCTGAGTCTCGGTTGCTTGTTTCTTGGTCCCTTTTTTTTCCGTGAGATCTTCTGGGAAACTCCATGCACACAGCCGGGAGCCCTTCTCTCTCTCTTTCTCACTTTTCTTCTTGTCTGTTTTCTTATCTTTAGTGATCTTCTCGTCTTTATCCTTCTGTGCTCTGGATTGGACTCTTCTACTAGCTGAGCTTGACTCCTCATCCTCGGTGGCTATCTGACCTGTGGTGCACCTAATTTCACAACCCCCTGCGGCACATGAATGTGCTTCTCTGATAATGGCCTCTTTCTTGTGCGGCATAATGCATCTACGTAGGACTTCATCTAGACCTAACTTATATAAATGTCCTGCGATCAAAATGAAATCTGTTGCTTTAACAACCAACTGTTTCTTTTGCTGCTTAGTAAAATCAACAGGTGCCCACCCTGTAGTGAGAAAGTGAATAATATTGGCGTAATACTCATCTGCGATCCGGATAGAAAACAATTGCGCATTTGGAAAATTATCCTCTAGATTACTTGGTTTTTCTCCTGAGTCTATTCCTGACAGATGATCAAGTCCGGCATTTAATCTCCCTAGTTTTACAATAATTTCAAAATAATACTCCTGAAATAGGAGTAACCATCTGCAGATCCTTCCCCCTAACACTGGCTTATTGACCAAATACGTTAAAGTGGAATGGTTGGTGAACATCTTGAATGGGGCACCCAACAGGTAGTGCTTGAACTTCTGTAGAGCATACACCATAGCTAATCCTTCTCTTTCTGTAGTGGTGTAGTTCTTTTCTGTGGTAGATAAATTTCTTCTTGAGTATGCGATAGGGTGATCGATACCCCCTTCTTCGGGCTGGGTTAAGACAATCCCCAGTACGATGCCAGATGCATCCACATGTACATGAAATGGCTTGGTCCATTCTGGAAATACTAATATGGGTGCTGTAACCATATTCTCTTTAAGAGTGTCTAGACTTTTCTGGCATTCCTCATTCCATAGGAATTTCACGTCTTTCTTTAACAGCTTTTCCATCGGTGCTGTGATCTTTGCATAACCCTTGATGAATTTTCCATAGTACCCTATATGACTAAGCACTATCCTCAATTGCTTGACTAAGTTGGGTGTTGGAAGATTTATAATGATGGCAATCTTTGCAGGATCTACCATCAAGCCTTGTTTACAAACAATATGACCCAACAAAATACCAAAAGGTGCACAGAATATACATTTCTTCAAGTTAAGAGAAATCTGATATTTCCTACATTTCTCTAACATGAGCCTTAAATCTCCTATATGCTTATCGATTAATCCAAATACAGTCCAGTCATCAAAATAGAATTCTAAGAATTTATGGATGTATTCCTTAAAAACAACAACTACTACTCTAGAAAAAATAGCTAGTGCATTTTTAAGACCAAAGGGCATTACCGTATACTAAAATGAGCCCCATTTTGTTGCAAAGGTGGTCTTATGTCGATCATCTAGATGGATTCTGATCTGGTGATAGCCTGAAAAGCCATCAGTGAAGGAGTAGACCTCCTGTCCTCCCACATTGTCTAAGACTTCATCAGTAAAAGGTGTCGGAAATGGGTCATGAAGTGATGCGTCGTTGAGTTTGTACAAATTGACACAAATCCTGATTTCTCCTTTGGTTTTCTTTTCCTACACGACCATGGGACTAACCCACTCACTCTCTTCTATGGGCTCAATGATTCCTGCTGCTAGCATCTTATCAATTTCATCCTTAACTTTTTATTTATAACGAGGATTTAATCTATATGGATGCTGCTTAATTGGCCTAGAATCCTCTTTCAACGGTATCCTCATGACTCCCAAATCTCCTACTATTCCCTTCATCTCTATGAACTTAGTGGGAAATAAGTCCTGATAGTTATGTAACAGATCTGCGATGTGTCCTACCGTTTCATCATCCCAATAGTCTCCAATAGAGGTAAACTTTGGTTCTGTTTCTGTGCCAATATTGATCTTTTTAATCTTGATAGGCTCTGTGATAGCTGGAATCTGTAGCTTCGGTCCTCAACTTCGTGAGTCCCTTCTAACTCTGGAATGTTGACACTGCGAGGATTCTCATGCTCCTCATCTGGCTCTACAGTGAATTTGTAACACTCTAGCGCATGTTCTAACTGGATAGCCCAATCAGATTGAGCAGATGCTGGTAGGGTACAGTAATCAAATATATTAGTCTTTATAATATCTAGTGCCTGATCAATGCTTGGATACTCAGATTCAAAAGTGAAAGTGATTTCAAAGCTGTCTATCATAACTGGCCATGTAATGGTTCCTCTGCGCAACTCTGTCTCAGTGTATTGGTTCCTTGGGACTGTGTCTAAAGTGTGAATGAATAGGTGAACCCATTCATCCTCGGGAATGTCTGACCAATTCTGTTCACAAATCTTAATATGTGACCTGGGGTCACTTTCTCCTGTATATTTCTGCTGGAATCGCTCCTTGTCATTAGAGAATCTGATTGCCATCAATCTCTTAAAATCATCCCATGATGCAATGTTTTGTTTATGTGCATGCCACCATCTTGCAGGTGTGGCTCTTACTGCAAGTTCAATAACTACCATCCTCTGCTCATGAGGAATTTCCTACTCAAAATGCTATAAAAAGTCGTTGACATCTGCTAAGCCATCAAATGACGGAATATCCCTAATTTCTGCTCCAATCCATCACAGTGACTTAGTTATAAATGCACATCTGCGAGTTGAGACTTCATAAAGTCTATTATGCCAGTTTTCTAAACCAACCTCCGAATCTGATGCACATGAGCTGTCGTATCGCCAACTAATATTTCCTTTTGTGGTGGGATTGATATAATCACTCTGGTTAGCAGTCATTTGATAGAGGCTCTCCATATTACGCACCTCTTCCTATGCTTTGATAGGTTCAATGTATCTAGGACCCTGGAAAGGATCCAACGGTGCGATGACCCGAATCTGATTATTCTCAAAGGTCATTTGTCTTTTCTTCAAATTGATAACAACCATGTTATCGATTTCCCAATCAATACCTAATAAAGCTGGGTACGGTCTGCTATCGCCAATAATTTCTATGACTTCAAAATCTGCAAAGATGCGAACTTCGTCAATATCAACTGGTACTTGTGGTAATCGACCCAGTGGCGATACCCTCTACTGATTGGCTAATCGTAGATGGATAGGTGATTTGGCTAAATTAGGGCTACCCATCTATTCCCATGTCTGCTTAGTCAGAACATTTACATCTGATCCTAAATCTAGGATTACCTCATCCATTTCAAATTCTCTGATTTGTGCTATGAGTCTCATCTCTCTTCCTGTTCATGTATGGCCCATAATATTATGAACAGCACGCTGCGCACTGCTCACAGAAGAATATTGTTGACAATGATCTATGATGCGCTGAAGCTCTCCGATGGCTTTCTCATTTCTTATGAGTTTCAAGAAACTCTATAGAAAGGATTGTACACTTCTTGTCAACTCATCCTTGTCGTACCTTCCATATGTGGCAGCCTGCGATGTCTGCACAGGACTAGTGCCACAAGTTGTTTGCTACGGTACACCCCTACAAGGTAGTGTCTACGATCCTGATGGTGTATTGTCAGTAAAGAAAGTTTTAGCTTGTTGAAACATTTCTTTGTTCTTTTGCAGGTCAAGTGGTGTTGATTTATTAGTGGCTTTGCACACCCACTCCGGACCTATATTCTTTTCGGCATCCTGCGATGTCCTACTAGTGGAAGCACCACTACGAGTCACAATATTGACTCTTGATTCTGGTTCGTTCTGCTCAACAGCAATAAGCTGAATATTCTGGTTTACTGCTGGCTTAGGATCCCTAATCTTGGCTATCAAGATAGGACACTCTTCTATAGTATGATCATCGGACTTGCAATATTTACATGTCGTAGTAGGGTTCTGACAATCCCTAGCATAATGTCCTATAGATCCACAGTTGTAACAAATAATGGGTCCATGGCCACAACCAAAGCCTTCACCATGGCCAAATCCTCCTCCACGGCCTCGTCCTCTGAATCCTCCACTGTTATACACCAGAATGGCACCTCTCCGTCCGAGTGCCGAATTTCCTTATGTCGGCGCGCAAAAGGACACTTATGGATTGAGGTTTGCCTAGAATACTATAGCTTGGCTTATTATGGAATACATTTTTGCCTTCATCTCTGCCTGTGACCACTTTCCCATTGTTTCATGAAAGTCACTAAAAGTCACTGAAAAAACACCTATATTGGAGGACCCATATCTTGAGTGTTGTAACTCCGTTTGACCTCATTTTTGCGCTGTTGGAAAGGTATTTCAGTTAGATAAAACTTTCCTGAAGACACCAAAGTCTGAAAATTCCCAAAAATACCCTAAAAATGT
>LPNX010007284.1:0-19264 GCA_001517045.1 Pseudotsuga menziesii | reverse complement strand
GATGGGTTGCTAAAATTCAGGAATATGATTTAGAAATCAGACCCACTAAATTAATCAAAGGACAAGGATTAGCTAAGATGTTAACAGAAAGTAATGAGAAGGCTTTAGCTATGGTTAATCAGAACATGGTTTGCGAGATTGACATTCCAGAGTCATCCCCAGAGTTGTTAAAGCTTGAGCAAGTTGAATGGTATTCTGATATTATCTTCTATCTTAAGAACTTGACCTGCCCAAGTCATCTTGTTGGCCATAAGAGAAGAGCCTTAAGGCTCAAAGCATCCAAGTATATCTTAATTAAAGATGGTTTAGGATGGAGGAATCCAGATAGGGTTATCCTTAGATGTGTGGATGAGAATGAGTCTAAAAAACTAATGGATGACTTTCATAATGGCTTTTGTGGTGGTCACTTTGCTGCTAGAACCACCACCCATAAGATTCTTAGAGCTGGATATTATTGGCCCACCATATTTTCAGATGTGCATCAGTTTGTGAGGAAGTGTGAGCCTTGTCAGTTGTTCACTGGGAAACAAAAGTTAGCTGCCCTTCCCCTTCAGCCAGTTGTTGTAGAAGCACCTTTTCAGCAGTGGGGTTTAGACTTCATAGGGAAGTTTAAAGATAATTCAAGTAATGGGTTTTCATGGATTATAACAGCTACAGATTACTTTACTAAATGGGTTGAAGCCATTCTCACTAAATCAGCAAATGAAAAGGTAGTCATGGATTTTCTTGAAGATAGGATAATAACAAGATTTGGAGTGCCTTCAAACATAGTAACAGATAATGCTAAAGCCTTTTGTTCAGCAAAAATGTCTGCATTTTGTTTAAAGTATGGCATAGTGTTATCTCATGCATCAGATTATTATCCTCAAGAAAATGGTCAAGCAGAATCTAGTAACAAAAACTTAATGACCATAGTCAAGGAAATTGTTGGGGAAAACAAAAGGTCTTGGGACAGTAAAATAAAACATGCTTTATGGGCTGATAGAATAACAAAGAAAGCATCTACAGGCAAGAGTCCTTTTGAGTTGGTTTATGGTGTAGAAGCCCAGCTGCCGATTCACCTTACCCTGCCAGTGTATCAGTTGCTCCGAGAGTTTGATATAGAAGAGTCTGCACTTCAAAACAGAGTAAATCAGTTAGTTGAATTGGATGAAATAAGGAGAAATGCTTATGACCAAAACTTTAAAAGTCAGGAAAAGACAAAGAAAACCTTTGACAAGTCAGCTAGACAGAGAGACTTCAAAATAGGGGATACAGTTGTCCTGTGGGACAAAGGTAGAGAAAAGCCAGGGAAGCATGGGAAATTTGATAGCCTATGGTTAGGCCCTTATGTGATCAGATCAGTTGCAGGTCCAAATTCCTTCAACCTGAGTCACTTGGATGGTGACCCATTGAACATTCCAAGGAATGGTCAACAGCTCAAGTTTTATTACACATAGAGTCAACATGGTGTCCAAAGGGACACCCTTTGTAACGTATTCCTAACCCTTTCCCCTTGCATTTTGAAAGTTTTGTATTATTTCATTTGTTTATTGTTTATGCATATATGTATAGCAATTTCATTTATTTATATTGTTTATTGTTTATTTATTGCTTTTACTAGAGGCCTTATGTTGGATATTGGTGAGAAATTTGTGGTTGCAGGATTCTGGAGTTCTCATGTGCTCTCCGATGATCGAACACATGTCCCCTAGTTGGAGCCAGATGTTGCCCACCTATTTCGACTAGGTGGCAACTCCATGTATAGGAAGATGTACATAATTGTACAAGTTGTACCTTGGAAAATCTGAGGATTTTTCACTCCTGCAGGGCTATTGCCCCTTTGTAAAACGAAATGTCCGCTCCCCTGCGTGGGAAAATTAATGTAATTTTGTATGCTAGTGTGGGTCATATGGTACGGATGCCACACCATGGAACTGGTTGTTAGGGAAGTCCCCTCATCGAGTGTTTTTCCCTTTCCAATTGATCTTGTTGCGTAAACGAGTTTAATCGGTTTGGTTTTCACTCAAAATCCTCCAAAGTGGTGACGGGCGTTCTACCAGTCAAGTCCATGAGGTGGCTAAGGATTCAAAGTGTGATTCATGACCATGCTAGGCATCTGTATAGACTCTTGTAGAGTTTCGTTGTGTTGTTGTATTTTTATTTATTTTTTCTGGTTAATTATTTTCACCCCATGGTGATTAATTAACTCAGTTTTTGATGTAATAATGTAATTGCTCAAGCATGGCATTTTGTAGTAGGGGCTATGAATGCAAAGTTAATTGCTATGAAACCCCCTAGGCCACTGCTTCGAGTCCCATGTCATTTTGATGAGTGGTTAAGGAGATAGACCATTTTATCTAAGCAAGGTCTATTTTTCCTAGGGAATTAATTAATTTCCCTAAGTCAAAATTCACATGTTTTGATTTTGAAGTAAAAAATCAAGAAGTGCCATGGTAAGTTGGTTTGGGGGTTCCTAAGCCTAGGAAAACTTATTCCAAAGTTTTTCACCCCCCCCATGGCCAAGATATAATTTTTTTCAAGTTATTTTAATTTTCCTAAGTCAATTTTAGGAAAATTTAAAAATTAAATTGGAAATTTTTAAATCTAAGGTAAATTTTATTTTTAGCCTAAGTCTAAGGTTAAAATTATATTTTTGAAAAGGTAAAGGCTAGTACCTAGTTCTAAAGTCAAAAGCATGTAAAAAAACCTCTACCATTTATAGTGGGGGCGCTAATGTTAAAACCCTCACAAAATTTGGAGGAGGGCGCAAGCATGAAGGATCTCCACTATATTTAATGGGCATCCAATCCATAGTGGAAGCGCTACCATATGTGGGCGTCAAGGCTAAATATAGAGGGCGTTACCATTTTGAAGACTCCACCAAATAATAGTGGAAGGCGTCTACATTAAAAGGGCCACGTTTTTTTAAAAGGGGGGCTAATGCATATAATGGGGCATCAATTAAGAGGACGCCCACACTATATTATGGAGGGCGCTAGCTATTACATGGAGAGCGCATGCTAAAATGGAGGCACCACCATTTAAAAAGGGGCGCTAGTCACTATTTTGGAGGCGCTACTATATTGGAGATCCATCAAATTAAAGGAGGAGCGCTCCCTATTTTAGTGAAGGCGCTATCACATAGAGGATGCCAAGCCATTTTAGAGGAGGGCGCTATTTTGATAGAGTCAAGGCCACCAAATCTAGAGGGGGGGGGCTATGCTATTGGGCCCACTCTATTTCTATTTTATTTAAAACCTAAAGGCAAGATCTATGGTGGATTTTTAGTCAAAGACCTAGATCCAAAGGTGGATATTGTTAAGACATGGATTAAGCTTCTAAGCCGTTGATTAAAAATTAATCCAAGGGTATGGATTAATTGAGAAGAATGGAAAGCCAAATACCTAGATCTAGTGGTGGAGATTAAACCCTAGATCTAGATCTAATCTCAACCATTTATATTCAAAGGGTTGGGGTTTGCCTCAACTATATAATGGGGTTCTCACTCCCTCATTAATCATGATCTCATATGCTATTGTTATGCTGTCGGAAATTTCTTCTTACTATCTATCATCTTGCTATACTTTGTATTGAAGCTTTGCCCTAGTTGGGCCATTTAATAAAAAATTCTTTGGAGGGACACTATGCTGCAAATTCTTTGATGATCCAAATACTTGTGAGGTAATCTGTATATTTTTCTAGTTTGCATTTTATATTATTCTAGTTAGCTCTCCACAAAGTGTTTTGTGGAGAGATTAGAGAGTAAAAGTGTTTTTGCTTTCTTTTGTGAATGATCTAACGTCTTCTTCAAAGTATTTTGCAGGAACTGTTAGATATTCATCACTAGGATTACTAATTTTTTGCAGACATAGATTTATTTGCAGGTTGTCCAAGCAAGGAGATCTCTCCAAAAATCTCATTCCGGCAATTTTTAAATTCGGCCATCTACTTTCAGCCTTCCTGAAAAGGGATTTTATTCACTGTATAGTGAATATAACCCTTGTTTTAGGGCCCCAACCTATTATATATTTGTTAGGGCTTATACTTCTGCTGTTTAAACACTGTTTAAGTGGCTGGAAACTCATTTTCCAGCCCTCTAAATCTCTTATTTCTGCAATATTTCACATTCAGATTTTTTATGTAAATTTGTAAATTTTTGTATTAATGTTTTAACAACAAATTTTTAGTGTTTTCTGTGATTTCCAACAAAGAATAGCTTGCTGGTTTATGACAGGTTATGCACAAGTGAAGGAGATTTGATGCCCGAATAGGCCCAGGATTCCCTCAACCTTCAAACGGTTCAAACCCTCAACTCTCTCTCTCAAATTTTTCTGATTTATTGTAAACCCCAACGAGAGTCTCTTGGGGTATTCTGTAAAGTTTTGTAACCATTTGTAATCCATAAGTAGATAGATTAGGAAGTAAAGTAAGAAGTAGGATAATAGTTGTTTCATATTTCTGTTTATGCAAATTTCATTTTTGTTTAAAAGTAATCATACAACCCATTAAGCCTGTGTATCCTCTATCCGCTTGTCATCTCCCTTTAGGGACTTCAAGCTGGATATGAAAAACAGGGAAAGTGGGGGCTTAGGTAATTAAATAGCTTTCTTTCTTGTACTACAATCAAACATTTTATTTTCCAAGTCCAAGATCAAATACCAGCACCTCCCATAAGGGATACAACTTGGTTGATCTTGTTGATCACTTTAAAATAAACCTTGCATGCTAATCACCCAGATAAAATTTAATCTTAAAACTTACCAACAACAACTTCCCACATCCTGCTCCTCTACTCGGTTATCACCCTTCGGGGTACTCCGAGATACGACCAGGGGACAGGGAAGTCTTAGTTTAATAGGCATCCATCTAGCCCTTTTTCTGTCAACTAAAAACAGTGACCTCAGGAAGCTAGAAGGGGTAGTAGACCGTGGGTGGTCTCTAGGCGCTTCGACGTCCTCCTTGTTGAGCACCGGGGCATTGGGAATTGACTTGTGAGCTACGGGTGGGCTTTGTTCCCACTTTGTTGAGCGCAATAGCAGTCTTTCTTTGACTGGAGAAGTTGTAGATCGGGGTAGTCACACCACTGATTCTAAAACTTAATCCAAGAAGAAAAACTTTAATAAAATCAACTAAAATAAACCAAGAGACATTTCAAAACCGGTTCTACAACACTCTTCTGTTTCAAGCACTCTTTCATTCCAACATTGCACTACAATTTTTACTTCCAGCACTTTACTTTTCAGTTACATCTATTTACTTTCGATCCTGCAAATGGTCTTGTGGTGAACTTTTAACTGCTTAACGTCTTTTCATACTTTTAGTTTACTGTTGGTTTAATAATCTTCACTCATAGCATTTTTCTGCCATTTTGTAAATCTGATTCATTGTCCATATTGGTAAATCATCTACACAATTGTTTAATGTTTTATTTCCTTACTGTTTATAATTATATCGTTATTCATTTATTTCATTGTCAAACACCGAAGCTGTAGTTTAATCACAAATTAAATCTCAATTTTATTTGTAAAGTTTATAAAGCCGTAATCTGTCTTTTGACTCCATTATTTAGGCACTGGTTTAAAGAAAAGGTTGACTGTCATTTAAATCTTGCATATTGCATCAGTCTGATTGTCATCTCTCAGAACCTTAGCCTCAGTTAAATAAAAGATCCCTTTAATTAAATTATAATTAATTAATAAATCTGGAATTTAGCTTTCCTATAGGGACTACCCCCCTTGGCTCTGTTGGGATCTTGCCTAAACGGAGGAGTTGTGGACTGTGGTGACAATGGTCCCCAGCTCTCACTTGCCCCCAAGGACACACATAGCAGGTTGTGACTTTCCTGCACCTTAAAGTGTGAATTAGGCGGCAACAATACCTTTGAGAATGTTTTTGAGAATCTCATCTATGATATGTCTAGCAAGGGGAATTGTTCTTTTGAGACTTATGAAAGTTATAAGGAAGAGCGGTCAGAGTTTTTATATGATCAGTTAGAATTGTATCTAAGGATCGGTAATAAGGATTTGAAAAAGCAGTGCGGTGAAGAATCAGATGGGATACAACTAGTTGAAGTTTTTTCTCAGCCATCGTCTTCACATATAGATGTTCCTTATGTTTTAGAGCACCTTGGGGCTTATACAACAAGTTATTATTTGATAAGCCTTTATGATCAGCATGATGGAGTAGTTGACCTGCCGCATTATCCCAATTTGTATATCAACGCTATCCAGTCATGGATAGAAACAGCCTGCGCGAGCATCTACCAGTGTGGGAAGAAGTTTGACGACATTATTCATGCCTATGATTCCCCATCCAGCCTGCCTATTCTGGATCATCACGCAGGTTTGCATTTTCTGGAAATTGTGTCCTTACTTTGGCTGGTAACCGAAGATAAGGTGAAACCTTTTTATATTAATAAAATGCTTAGATGGCTACACTTGATTTATGATTACACATAACCGTTTTTATTTCCATGCTTAGAGTAGGAAAATAGGCTCCTTAAAGTGAGCATTTACTATAGCATTTTCTTTCTGTACTTAGGAATAAATAAATTTTTCAGTTAAGTTTTGTCTTTCCTTTGAATAAAGAAACTTTTGGATCATTGGCTTTTTTTCATAAAACTTATGCTACTGAGGTTTTTCTTGTCAAGTTGAGATGTTTTTACAGGATGTGGAAACCAGAGATTATGGGGTTCTCGTATGCTCTCCTTGCATAAGAGATTAGATCAAGCACACGCCCCACAATTGGAGCCAGATGTTATCCAACTTTTTGTACCATAGTTGGGTTACCTGAGGAGCCGCTAGTTGATAGACTTGTTCAAAGTCTGATTCCAGTGTATCAGTTGATTCGTCTGCTTGTCTAGCCAATATTGGCTAGTCACTTTTTTATTTGAATAATTTTGACCATGGCCCCGCGGGGTTTGTAATAAAATGTGCTAGTAGGATATTTTTGAGTGGTTCGGTCTCCTGAGATGTAGAATCTCAAATAGGGTATTCCAAGGACTTTTTTGCCCCTAACAATTATGCTTTGCCTTCAGCTGAGTATAATTGATGAAGTTTTCTCCCTCTTCCTCCAAAGCTGGAATGCCCGATGTTGAATTCTGGGCCTTGGGGGGTTATTAGAGCCCAACTGAGTGTTATAAGCCTACTAGACATTGTTTAGATAGATCATTGTCATGTCCTAAGTCATCTAGACACATAAAAAAATTTCGAAAAAATCTTTTTTCGAACAGTGAAAAAATATTTTTTAATTTTTTAGTTTTTAATTACTTTTCCTGAGTTTTTTGGGTTAATTTTTCATTAAGAGAGCAATTAATTTATTATAAGTTATCAGACATGTCATCTACAGCTAAAGATGAGATGGAGAGCTCTCATTGGTCTGGTGATTTGATCGAGGTGAAGACTGAAGCTTACACCATCAGTAGGCTTCCCAGACCAAACAAAGTAGATTTCCAAGCAGCAGGGTGCCTCCTTCAGAAGCTCATGCCCCTCTCTCTCCTGAGGGAGCCTTCCACACGTGTGGGCTCATCTATGGGTGGATTTCATTGTTTAGGGTTGGAGTGGGGGCGCCTTGCCTGGGTGGATGCCTCCCCTCACTCCTGGTTCTCCGTTTTAGGTTTGGACCTCTGTTTGGTGGCCAGGTTGGTTAGGGTTTGAGGCTTGGTTTTAGGGTTTTAGCACTCTATCATTGTATAAATAGAGGCTCTTTCAGCTCTATCAGGGTGGATGATTGATGTAAAGAACCTCTGGTAAAATATTGTAATGCTTGTTGCTCTTATGCAACCTATTTTGTAATAAAGAAAGGCTTTGGAGGCTCATGCTGTGTGAATCCTGGGTGCATATGTTCCTACTAATGAGGTGAAATTGTTCTAGTTTCTTTACTTTTAACAATGTGTGGGTATTAATACATGCTTTAGAGGGCTTCTATAAGCACGTAGGAATAGGTATTTGTAGCTTCTAGGTACCTGTTTATTTCATTTACTTTCAAAACCCTCAAAAAGCATTGTTTTATTCAGCTGTATTTCATGCTTTTGAGATTTGATTAGTAAATAATACATGTTTTAACCCCCATGTTGCCAAATGTATAAGATTGTTTTGCAGATCACTTCATTGTACTAAGTAAGAGGCTGAGCTAAGTTGCATCTACTCTTCTTGGAGCAAAGCATATGTACCTAGCAGCTGCATGCCATTTGGATCCAAAGTGATTTCAGGGATTCAAGATCCAAATGGTTCATCTTCTCCATTCACCCTAAAGTCAAATTTTCTCATTATTTTACTTTATGTTGCAAGTAATATCTTGATCTATAAAGTAAATCTTTTGCATCTACTTGCTTCCATTTCTAGATCTAGGAAGTGTTCTGTCTCTTAGATCTAGTTGGTATTTGAAGCAGCACAAGGTTCATATATATTGCTCAAATGCTAGGTGTATTTTTGTAGTATATTATATTGTTTAACCCATCATTTTGCAGGTAAATAGCTCGCTGGTTTTTTCTCTCTCCATGACAGGTTAAGCAGGAAAACTTGCAAAAAACAAGTAATTAAGCTGCAAAAAACTTTCCATTGTTCCTCTTTTTAATCCCTTTTCTACCGGTAGCTTTGCTTTATTTATTTTACCCCTCCTTCATCGCTGCCCTGTTAGTACCTTTTTTTTACCATCCATTTTTCTCTTTTTTGGACAGCCTTAGTGTGCTCTAGCTTTCTTCCCTTTTTTGCCTCTTTTTGCCCTAGTTTTTGGGCTTCCTTTAACCTTGTTTTTGGCCATATTTTTTACTTTTTGTTCGCTGTCCTATTTTGCCTTTTTATGACAGCCACTTATTTCCTCCTTTGTTGTCCCATTTTCTTTTTTTATGATAGCTACTTATTTCCTCTTTCACTGCCCCGTTTTCTTCAATTTTGTTTATCCCTTGGCTTCTTAGTTGGCTGTCCTATTCTCCTTTCTTTGGTTTTGATTCTTGTTTAGTTTGTTTGCCTTCCTTCTCTCATGTTCTATTGTTTCAACCCTCTTTTCTTTTGTTCTTTTTTACTCTCTTCAAACTTCTTCCCTTTCCCTTTTCAAAGTTTAATAAAAGATCTTTGTTTGAGTGGGGTTTTTAAGTCCCCACTCTCTTCCTCCCCCATTTGGGGAGGCTTGTGTTGTGTATGCTTTGATTAGTGCTAGTTTTCATCATTCATTACATCTCATGCTTAGATCATTAATTGTTAATTCATCATTGCTAAGTTGATTATTCAATTTAATTGTTCATCTTTCTAAGTTAATCAACTACCTAAATCTCTTGAATCTCACCATAAGGTGGATCAAGAGTGCTCTCTATCGGAGAATCTAAGCAACTAATATCATCTTGTGCTTGTTTAATCAATTAATAATCCATAAGTAAGACTCTTGAACTTGCAGAAACACAAGTCAAGAGCATTCTCTACCGGAGAACATTTTAGATTTGCATAATCCCTGCATTAGCTTCATATAGATTAACTAAGTCTCTTGAACCACGGTCATAAGACGAGGTCAAGAGCGCTCTCTGTCGGAGAGTTTTAATAAATTAACTTAATAAAATTCGCAACTCACACCCGTTTAATTAATTAACCCCCTTCCCTCCTTGCCGGAGTATGCTCTGACCGATCTTAGATCGAAATACCCAGAAACGGCACTAGATCTCTAAACCCCACAAGAGGAACTTAACTAAAACTTTTCCCCATAACCAACGCACCGGCGTTGTTCGATAAATACCGAGGCATGTGGGAAAATTCCAAGTGTGGACGTCGGGCTACCTAATCTGGGCACTGGTAGTTAAGTTATTGAACACTTACCATTGACCCCAGACAGGTCCGTCATGTCTTCGAACGGAGCCATTGAAGGTATTACCGGTTAGGACATCCAGCTACCATATGTGAAGATCACAAGTAAAAACTCTTAAAACTTACCAAAAGCACTTACAAAATCTAACATTCACTGACATCTTTTGGGATTCACATATTTACACTCGAAGCATCTCTGGTAATTTGACACCATAGGCATTGCTTCCATCTTTTACACATTGTTAATAATCTGGGCCATTTGTCCATCGAATGTTTGATTATAAATCATATCTATGAATGCTTTATCTATTTCGTGAAGTTCTCAAATATTTGTCCATCTTTCAATTCTGGTGATAGCAACGTGGATTGCTTTGTCTTGTGTTAAATTCATCACATTAATCATCTTAAATCACAATAACTCCTAAATAACACCCATCCGCATCCGAAACATTTAAAAATTAACTTAAACATTGAGCCATAGAAAACTCTTTGTTAGGGAGTACCCCCCTTGGCTTCGTTAGGAGTTAGCCTAAACGGAGGAGCTAGGAGTAGGTGACAGTACCTAGCTCTGTGCTTTCCCCCAAGGTCACACCTCTCCCACTTTCTCAAGTGAGGAGACAGCTTTCAGAAGATTTCTGCTGCTGGTGTGCAATCGGCGGACAACAGGTCGAACTCCTCCTCCTTGGTCTGCCCATTCTAGACAACAAGCATCCAACATTGACATGGTTCAAGCTAAATCTAACCACTGTTGGCTAACTGAATGTTAATAAAAAACATGGGCAACTGCAGAAGTTTAACAGAACTGTTTACATTTTCATTAGATGATCAGCTCAGAATTGTTTAGCCTTTCACGGGTCTTAAACTGTCACAACAGCCTTTGAAAAGAAACATAAAGTTTGCCTAGAGAACCATCACACAACTTCATCAAGTATTGCTGAGAAGTAATTTGGAAGGTCAAGTCCCCAGACGATTTATAGTCTATTGATGCCTGCGCTCCGTCATCACTAGCAGTCGGTGTTAGCTTTTACGACATCTCCCTTGTCAAGCAGCCGCTTCTCATTAACAGCTAACTCATGGAGTTCTCTGAGCCGGTTTCTACACGGCCGTTTTTTCAACAGCACCAAAACTCCGAGCAGTCAGTTAACCATTGGCAGCTGATTATAGTTCTTGTTTGCCTTTCTCTTAATCGGTGGTGTCCTTGTCCACAATTGCTGGCAGCTAAATCACGTGGGAATCCATCAGCGGTTCTATAGTCTACAGCGGCCACTCCATTGACAGTCGGAAATGAGTCATCGTGAACTAAATCGTGGAATTATTTCTTAACCGTTGCCAACATGACTTGAATGCCATCGATTGACACAATCACCACTCTTGCTGATTGATAGAAGACGAGCGTAAGGCAGCCGAGTCAGGGTAACTAGCAGAGTTGGGCGTCTTTCTTCACGTGTGGTTTTCTTCGATTTGCAGAATCGTGGGTGTTTTGGTGGCGTTTTCCAGTTGGCCCAAGAGTCCAACTCATGCTGATATTTGTGTTCTGTCTGGTTTGGGTGCCAGAACTGAGCATCACCCACGCCCAAGTCACTCAATGCCAGGGCCTGGCAATCGTGGACCAATCACACGTTTTTTGCAGTTGATTGCATCATCTGGCAGTTTCAATTTGGTGATGCTTGGAGAGGCTAGGATAAGCAGATGAGAAGATTGACAGACCAACTCATATCTACCATCTGGCCCCGCGTATCCTTTGATAGCCAAAATTTTGGAATTTTTTTCCACGACAGCTTACCCCACGTTGTGCCATTTCCGGTGTTTCTAGCCACGTGGAGCTTTCCAGCAGCGTCGATCTACTTACGGGCCACTCACCTCCCTCTCAGGAAAATGCTTGGAGTCCTGTTAAAAAGAATTGGATTACGGATATGGGCATTTTTTAGTTACGTGAACTTTCATCTTTTAGTTAAAGACAGGGCCCACTTTAATGATGTGGTTGTTTGGTTAAATGATTAAGCCTAAGTAGTAGTCTTTGAGATTGGGTTTGAGAGAAAAGTGATTTTTCCTTTTCTCTCACCTTTTTCTTACTTTATTTTATTATTTTATTATGGGAGCCTTTTTTGGGCCTATAAAACGAGGCTTCTTCATTGTAATCGAGGGGTGGAATTTTTGGGCTGGGAGGATTTTTCCCCAGAGTTAATAAACAAAAAATCATGTTGAGTTTTTGGACGTGTTGGCCTTCTCTGTCGTAGTTCTGTGTTTTCATGAGTTATGGACCAAGCCAGCATAGAGGGCTAACAATCTAGCACGTTGGGCAAGCATTTGCAACTGCCAAGTTGCTTGTCGCCATTATGTTCTTGGAGGTTTGGGAGTAATGGAAAGTAGTCAGTTATACTTCCATTCTCCTTGCCTCTGATTATGGAACGAACCAGCTTAGTCTCCCTTCTGCGAAACGCAAAGCCTTTCCAAGTCCCCTTCTGACTCCATTTACCCTTCTGGCACTAGCGCTGGCCTTCCCTCAAGGACTGATCCTCCTTTCTCTTTCTGCCCATCAATCCGACTCATTTTCCTTTTTGCTACCCAAGTTTCTCTAAGGCGGACTCTTCAGATCACCTTTCCCCCAGCCGCACTTGCCTTAGCGATCCTAACTTAGGGAAACCCCCCTAGAGCTGGAGAAGAGCCAACCTGAAGAGAGGAGAGAGGGGTGTGGTGACATTGGCCTCTCGAGAGAGAGTTGTCGTCGGGTCGGCACGCCCGCAGTTTGGGCTTTCAGCACTCGCGTGCTAGTCTTGGGCGATAACATTTTTGGCACCGTTGCCCAAGACAAAGTCCAGTTCCCGGATTTTGAAGACTATGCTTCATTGACATTTGTGGGAGATTACATTGTAGATTCTTCCTCTCACATGGCGACTCCACGAAGGGACAAAGCCCTTGTCCTTTTGCATATTTGAAGATTTGACTGGGTGTAGAGGTGAGCACACTCATCAGAAGGCTTTCAAGCTCACCTTGGCAATTCCACAAGTTTGGTATGAGGTATGATTAAACACGTTTTTTCAAATTAAGTACCTCATTGTCTGGTTTATGGAAGAACCGTGGGATATTTGGCACGATGCTTACAACCCACTGGATTTCTCAAAAGTCCATGGATTTCCTAATCAGTGCTACGACCCTGAGGAGGTGCATGACATTCTTCCCGAATTTTATGGAAATGATGGTGTTTCAACTACCCATCATATTGCCTCTTTCTGCAAACTGATGGCTGATTTTAATGTCCGTCATGAGGATGATATTATGATCGTTTTTGCCATAACTTTGGAAAGGGATGCAATGATATGGTTCTGTGGTCTGTTGGATGAATCCATAGATTCAGTGGCAATTTTTTTCGAGAGGTTTCTCCTCCGCTGGCACAATGGAACAGTAGATGAGATTGAGTAGCTTGCTAAAGAATATGATGCTCTCATCCCTAGAGTCCATATTGAGCTTGAAGAAGAGATCCATGAAGAAAATATCAATGAAGATCTTATTGATGAAACAGTTCAAGGACTCTTGGTTGAAGACATTACTGAAGAGCTTCCTAAGGTTGCTGAAGTAAAGAAAAATGAAGATCCAAAGCTGCCGTAGATCTATGTCACTGAAATTATTCCTGAACCACTCCATATTGAAGATTTGAACTTGCCTCAAGTTCATAATGTGATTGATGCAGATCAGCTCGAGCAACCTTATGATGGAGGTCTGTATGTGAGCCCTATCAATCAATGGATAGAAGTTTCTTGTGCACGGTTTGATTCTTCCTGGTATAACCTCTTTTTGCCTAACATTCTGATGTTACAGTTCAGCTTTATTCATGAGCAGATTGCAAGGCATAGTTATCTTATGAGGAATATATTTTTGTTTATTTCATTGACCAAGCTCAGAAAAAGGAAACTTGACATAGATAAGATGCTGGAATGGCTCCATTACTTGTATGCATACACTTGACATGCGCTAGATTCATGTTAAGTTAGTGTAGGTAGGAAGAAATAAGCTCTTGCATGAGCATTTAAATTTTCAGTCTGTTCTTTTTTGTTTTGTAATAAAGTGTGGGATATGAATGAAGCCATCCCATCACATTTTACTTTCAGTTTGGGTCTGCTGATACCCAGAGAATGCTGAGGTTCTTGCATGCTCTCTCCGAGAGCACGCGTCCCCCATGGAGCGAGATGTTATCTCTCCAAATGCATCTGCATTTTGACTGGTTAAGACACTGTTTACAACAGCAGTCTGAATAATGCTGTTGGGCGTGAAGGAAATGGATGTAAGAGGCAGTCTGAATAATGTTGTTGGGCGTGAAGGAAATGAGTGTAAGAGTGTTGGAGAGGGAAATGAGAAAGAGTGTAAAAGACGTTGAACAAGCAATTAATGCGAGTAAAATTTTGACAGATTGCAAAACAGTCGATCCGGTGAAAGAATCCTGCAACCCTGTTTGTCAGCCTGCCATCTCAGAGGTTGCAAGAAGACTTGCTTTGAAGGTGCCTGGGATATTTGGTCCAGATGATGTGAGAGTGTCACCTGTTCAACAATCTGTCGTGGATGATTGTGCGAGGGTTGTCCTTAGATGGCTAGTAAGCCAGCTTACCTTGGACAAGGCCAAAGCAGTTCTCAAAGTGCTTTGCAATTGCAATGTGAACAGAGTCTATCCTTTTATTTTTCCCGACTCTTCAGAGGTGGCAAGAAACTATGCTAACACAGATACCAATGGGACAAAATGTTGCATTGGACAATTATATCTCTGGAGTTCAACAACAAAGCCTTATCACAAATTTGCAAGGTTTAAATTGTGTTGCCTCTCTTGGTATGATGCTTCAAAGAAGGAGTATTACAAAGAATGTGTACAATCTTTGCCATGTAAATCTAAAGGACTTCTCTCTTCAAGACACTATTGCTTCTTCTTCCAATCGAATTACTATCAAAAATAGCTTGTGATCCATCTGAGGCATGTGACATGTGCAATGGCCCTTTTTAATCTTCAAGGTTGGTTTGGGATGAAGGCACATGTCTTAGGGTGAAGGCTACTATCAGAAAGGAGGTAGAAAATGTGCAGATGTTAGCAACAAATGAAGAAACAACGACTTGTGTTTTTACGATGGGTTCTTGTTGCAACTTTCAATGATGAGAGGAAATCCCTGTACAAAGACAGTAAAGAACAAGATTATGCAGAGATTTTGATGACTATGATTACCACAGAAACATCAATCCTTCACTTGAGCAGTTCCTAGAAGAGGAAAGAAGAACAGTTGGGTCAAATAGAGAAGGAATGTACATTAATATTATGTATGATGAGTTTACAGCTGGCTATGATTTCACTACCGGAAAATTTACTCTTCTCTGAGCGTCGAACTCTTCCTCCTCGGTCTGCCCATTCTAGACAACAAGCATCCAACATTGACATGGTTCAAGCTAAATCTAACAACTGTTGGCTAACTGAATGTTAATAAAAAAAAATGGGCAACCACAGGAGTTTAACAGAACTGTTTACATTTTCATTAGATGATCAGCTCTGAATTGTTTAGCCTTTCACGGGTCTTAAGCTGTCACAACAACCTTTGAAAAGAAACGTAAAGTTTGCCTAGAGGACCATCACGCGGCTTCATCAAGTATTGCTGAGAAGTAATTTGGAAGGTCAAGTCCCCATACGATTTATAGTCTATTGATGCCCCCGCTCCGTCATCACTAGCAGTCGGTGTTAGCTTTTATGACATCTCCCTTGTCAAGCAGCCGCTTCTCATTTACAGCCGACTCGTGGAGTTCTCTGAGCTGGTTTCTACACGGCCGTTTTTTCAACAGCACCAAAACTCCGAGCAGTCAGTTAATCATTGGCAGCCGATTATAGTTCTTGTTTGCCTTTCTCTTAATCGGTGGTGTCCTTGTCCACAATTGCTGGCAGCTAAATCACGTGGGAATCCATCAGCGTTCTATAGTCTACAGCGGCCACTCCATTGACAGCCGAAAATGAGTCATTTTGAACTAAATCGTGGAATTATTTCCTAACCGTTGCCAACAAGACTTGAATGCCATTGATTAACACAATCACCACTCTCGCTGATTGATAGAAGACGGGCATATGGCAGCCGAGTCAAGGTAACTAGCAGAGTTGGGCGTCTTTCTTCACGTGTGGTTTTCTCCGATTTGCAGAATCGTGGGTGTTTTGGTGGCGTTTTCCAGTTGGCCCAAGAGTCCAACTCATGCTGAGATTTGTGTTCTGTCTGGTTTGGGTGCCAGAACTGAGCATCACCCACGCCCAAGTCACTCAATGCTAGGGCCTGGCAATCGTGGACCAATCACACGTTTGTTGCAGTTGATTGCATCATCTGGCAGTTTCAATTTGGTGATGCGTGGAGCGGCTAGGATAAGCAGATGAGAAGATTGACAGACCAACTCATATCTACCATCTAGCCCCGCGTATCCTTTGATAGCCAAAATTCTGGAATTTTTTTCCATGACAACTTACCTCACGTTGTGCCATTTCTGATGTTTCTAGCCACGTGGAGCTTTCCAGCAGTGCCGATCTACTTACGGCCCACTCACCTCCCTCTCAGGAAAATGCTTGGAGTCCTATTAAAAAGAATTGGATTATGGATATGGGCATTTTTTAGTTACGTGAACTTTCATCTTCTAGTTAAAGACAGGGCCCACTTTAATGATGTGGTTGTTTGGTTAAATGATTAAGCCTAAGTAGTAGTCTTTGAGATTGGGTTTGAGAGAAACGTGAATTTTCCTTTTCTCTCACCTTTTTCTCACTTTATTTTATTATTTTATTATGGGAGCCTTTTTTGGGCCTATAAAACGAGGCTTCTTCATTGCAATCGAGGGATGGAATTTTTGGGCTGGGAGGATTTTTCCCCAGAGTTAATAAAGAAAAAATCATGTTGAGTTTTTGGACGTGTTGGGCTTCTATGTCATAGTTCTGTGTTTTCGTGAGTGATGGAACCCAAGCCAGCATAGAGGGCTAACAATCTAGCACGTTGGGCAAGCATTTGCAGCTGCCAAGTTGCTTGTTGCCGTTATGTTCTTGGAGGTTTGGGAGTAATGGAAAGTAGTCAGTTATACTTCCATTCTCCTTGCCTCTGATTATTAAACGAACCAGCTTAGTCTCCCTTCTACGAAACGCAAATCCTTTCCGAGTCCCCTTCTGACTCCATTTACTCTTCTGGTACTGGCACTGGCCTTCCCTCGAGGACTGACATGTTGATGAAATTGTCATTGATGCCAACATGGACTTGCAGTGGCCCCACGGGATGTCATTGATGCCACCAAGTCCCACCTGCAGTGCCTTGATCCCTTACAGAGTGGGTTTGTGCCTTGAAGCACTTTGTACCTGGTTGACAGGGTCCATGTACCCACAAGCTTGGATCTTGAAGCCACCACCTTACTGAAGACATTGAAGAACTTGGAGATGATCTTGAAGCCTTGGTAGACGATAGAGAAGCCCTAAATGGCTTGGAGAAGCATTAATGACCCATTCTATGGTCATTTATGCTCTGATGGTGTGATGGTACCCTAGAAGAACGCCCATCTACCCCACAAGTGATGGCACGATGGACTTTGGCCCTTGGAGGCCTCATGGTGTGGTTGAGGTGGATGAAGAAGCCCTGAAGAAGACCTAGAACCCTTGACGATGACCTTGATGCCCTTACAAAGATCATGAAACCCATTGCTTGCTCTTGATATGGTTAGATGGCATGATGAGCCTTGAAGGAGATGATAATTCTTGAAGATGGTCCTAAGTGCATAAGGAAGATCTTGCACCCATTTATATGATGGATGGCCATGATCTTGCATGAAGGGATGATGAAGAAGCTTTTTGAAGAGGTTCATGTGTGTGTGAAACCCCTTACTTATGGAAGAAACAAACAACCCTTGTTTGTGGCTCCTTATGAATATGGATGGTGAAATGGCACCTTGATAATGGGATCCTTAATGAAGCCCTTGTGGCTTGTAAAACCCTTGGCATTGATGATGTGGAGGACATATAGCACACCTGCCTTGGCCTAGAAGTCATATCCTTGGCTAAGGGTCCTTGATGACCTTAATGGCTTGAAGCAAATCCTAAAGCCCCATCAAATGATGATACAATGGCAATAAAATGATGATGTGAAGGTCGGCCCAGTAAGAATTCAAGTCAAAATTAATAAAATATATATATATATATATATATATATATATATATATATACTTTGAAGATAGGCCGGCCCCAAACAAATTCAAATTATATATATATATATATATATATATATATATATATAATTGTAGGAAGGTCGACTCCTTAAAAGGATTATGAAAATGAGTATAAATACCCTAGCATGTCAACACAAAATGACATCCAACGAATTATAAGGTGAAGGAGCTCGCTAGCCTGACTGAGGCAAGGAATTCGTTGGCTGAGGTTGACTAACTGTGGAAATTTTGGGTAGCAGCAGAGGTCAATTGCAGAGAAAAGGCAGCAGCAAATATTTTTTTTGGGTCTTATTTTGTTTTTACATCCAACGAAGGTAAGCTCGCGGCCGAGGTTGATTGAGGCTAGTTTTTCGTGGCAGCAGGAGGAGCAGTCAACAGCAGTCATTCTTTTGGTTTTGATTTTGTTTGCAGCAATGAATGAGCTGGAGCTTGACCGAGGAAATTCAGACAGTGTACATAGTCCCGATTTTTTTTTTATTGAAGATGGTATTTTGTTTTTGTTGAAAAACTGAGATTTACTGTTTGCTGGTTTAAATGAACAATTTGTGTTTTTCACTTCAGCCGGTTTTGCATAGGCTTGAAGTTACTTAAAATTTTGCCGAACACTTTTAAACACACAGTAAAAATTACTAACAGGCTGAAAACAAATGCATGCACACCATAAAAAATTTACTCAGATATTTTTGGCTAATCAGCCCTGGAAATACCCCCACGAGGAAAACCAGTCAGAGAGGAGAGTTTTAATTAATTTCTTCAGCAATGTACAGGACAAAAAAATAGTGAAAATACAACTTATCTCCACCGGCAAACTTCTTCACAAAGTCTGGAAAATTTGTGCTCAGCAAACCAGCCAACACTCTTTTTCGTTTTCTGTGCAAAACAGATGCAAATGTACAGCACCAGCAGGCCGTACACCTCCCTCGAAAACAGTGCCAAAAATCAGGCCGTACAACAGAACATACAGCAGTCCGTACCAACAGTCCGTACCAGCATTAAATAACCCTGTACCTTCCTCGAAATCTGTGCAGGAATTAAATGCACCGTACAGCAAGAACCAGCAGTCCGTACATCCCTCGAAAACTGTGCCAAATTTAATGCACCGTACAGCAAGAACCAGCAGTCCGTACATCCCTCGAAAACTGTGCCAAATTTAATGCACCGTACAGCAGAAGTAAACTCGGCCGTACAACCTCGAAAACTGTGCAAAAATGAAGCAGTCGTACAGCAGTCCGTACTCCTTCTTGGGATTCGTGCCAGCAAAATACTGAACCAGTCTCGACCTCCTTGCTCAC
>LPNX010007279.1:6016-23256 GCA_001517045.1 Pseudotsuga menziesii | reverse complement strand
GAGGCTTTTTAGGCCTTTTCAGGGAAATATGGTAGGCAAATGGACAAATGAGCCATGCAGTAGGGTAGATGAGGTAGTTAACCATTTTTGAGTGTTAACACTTAGGATATAGCGAATGTACCAAAACTTAGCAGTTTTAGTATTTAGGGTTTTTCCAGATCGGGGTCAAACTAGGGTTTGACTTTCCCGGAGTTTCACCCAATGAAATTTCTTGATCCAAGTCTCTAAACTTCAATTTTGATGACGAGAACAATCCTATGCTAGGATCACTCCAAAATTCTTCTTCTATAGAAATCCCTAATTTCCCGCACCAAAACTGAAAATGCTTGGAATCGAATTCTGCTTTGACAGAAAGATGCGCCCTTCAATGGAGAGTCAGTCTAGCCTTCTTTTGCTGATAGATCATGGATAGAGACCCAAAAAATAAGAAGCAATAGATTCTTTAGCTGCAAAATGTCTTCTTTCAGGGTGGTTCTGATACCATGTTAAATTTTCATATGCTTAGCTAAGACATCAGTACTTCATTTCATTTTCATAACAAAAGCATATAAATAGGATCACTGAAAGATATACAAGCACAACCATACAAAAGTAACACAAAGATTTATCCTGGGAAAACCCTATAGGGAAAAACCTAGCAAAAGCTTCCTCAATATAGATGCCCCAAAAAGATAAAAGATAAAACCAGCAAGGAGATCAAAGCCTGATCCTCTTCCTTCTCCAGCTACTTCTCTTCTCCATTAATGTGCTACACAAGTGAGAGTGTGTGTCCCAAATGAGGAGCACCACACCTCTATTTATATTCATCCGTTCACTTTAATTAACTCATCCGACATGTAGGCTAGAGTTACACATGTAGGCTCAAGTAACCACACGGGGATGCTAATGACCCACCTTTACAATTAGAGGGGACTACCTCATGACTCTTATTAGTTCTTTCGATTAGAAGCATCGATGTACAAAGTAATACAAGTGGTTCTCTCGGTAGGACCATCAGGGACCACAAAATATACATATAGAATATTCTTTGAAGTTACAATATTTCAACATATGTCAATTGGGTTTGTTTGAGTAATGTTGCAAAGGTTTCCTTCAGAATCTGTATGTTGCAACAATATAGGACTTTGGGGAACATTGACAATATCAGTAGGAAACAAGGATGGAAAATCATGGTTAACCGAACTGGTGTTGGGGAGGAACATGGATCTATGATGGTGATCCTCCCAAATGGACTCATCCATGCTCATGATCTCAAGGATGGACTCATCAGAAGGAAAAGTATAAGCAAGATAATCCAGAGTGGGAAGAGAAGGTTCTAACCAATACGAAAAATGGTAGGGATTCGAAGCCACTAGATGAAGAGCATCAGTGTGATCATCAGAAGAGGTTTGAATGGCATCATACATAGCTTCATTAGGACTTAATGAGGTAGACTCAACAACATGTTTTCTCTTAGGCTCACAATCAAATGAAGCGATCATATGGACTGACGCGGAATCTGTGCTAGGAGGAGTGGATGGAAAAACTCCCATGAGGGAAGAATCCTTCAACACGCCTACCTCAATCGACTGATAAGGAGGAGGGGACTGGCCTAACATGGGGATGTTATTAGCCGTGGAGGTAGTAACATCCGGCGTATAGAAATCAAGCTGGTCAATAGTAATGATTCTACCCAGATGTGGAAATTTGACGGTTTGGAATACTGTTGAAGCAACAACAATCATGGCATAGAACCAATTTCGTCCTAGAAGGAGATTGTAATCTAAAGGGGCATCTACCACTTCTACTTGGATGGAAACAATTCCCACCCCCCCCAGCTCAACCGCAAGAGCTGATATGAGACCATGGGGATGGAAACCTCGTATGTTAAAGGCTTTAAGGGTCGTATGAAATGTTACAAGCTCGGGAGAGCCAAGGGCTTTCCAACAAGACAGAGATGTGGTAACCTAGACTTATAGTTCTCAACACTGAAATGGATCAAGTTGGTGTCATCCAGGTCTAAATCTCCTAATGCAGTCAACAGGATTTTGTGCTATGTAGGGAAACTTTGGAGTACTTCTAGGGTAGACATTTCACAAGGTGCCTGAGCGAGATCTTCAACCACATTTTAAAATTGAGTAGCTCGAGCATTGGGATTAAATACTACCTTTCGAAGAGTACTCTTAGGTGGGCATAAAATCATGTCAAAAGTAGGCTTCTCGATAGACAAGGGGACAGTAGACGAGGACTCGGGATAACTAGTAGAAGGGGATTTCCCTGAAGATAAATGATCTTCATTTTTATCTACAGGTTTATCATAATTTTGACTTCAAGTTTGCAGATGGATGCTATCTGAGGACATCATATGAATTTCCTCTGACGAACTAGAATTACCCTAATTAGAAATGTGGTCTATCAGTTGTTGTTGAGAGGTAAAAGGACCCGTAAGTATTGCAGGTGTGGGATTGGATTCAAAAATTGGGAGATTTCATCCCGACAAGGACACTCCTTTAAAAAATGGTCACCGCCGCATAGCAGACAGGGATATTTTGCTTTTCTTTTCCCTTTGTCTTTATCTTCATTGGTTGGTCGTGGAGTCTTTTGCTAGTTTCAAGGTTTTTTATTTCGATTTCTACCTTTCTTTTTATTACCCGAGGTTTGAGTACTTTGAATAGAATTGACCTCGGGGGAAACCTTAGGAGTCAAAGGAGTAGATGGGGTAGTTTGGCTTTTCTTGGTAGGTTTATCCGTTGATGGGGACTTGATTGAACCAACAATCCCATCAACAAGTACTTCTGTCGGTGGCTTGGCAGGATCGGTGCTGTTGCGAGGAGCTTGAGGGATCAAGTCATAAAGAGTGCTAGACTGGGAATAAACCAAGTCTAAGTACTGAGCCTGACTAATAGCTTTCTCTTTAGTAACGACACCACCCATAGCCACATCTTAGGCAATAGGAGGCAACAAGGATTTGGTGAACCAATCAGCTAGTAACCAATCTGGAATAGGGGCCTTAATAAGCCTTCTCTGCCTTCTCCACTCATGAATATGATCAGAAATGTGGGTGGAGGTGTTCTGTCATAGAGAGGTTAAAAGATCAGTACCCATTTCATAACGAATAGGGAGCTGAAAGTGTGTAAGAAACATGGTTTCCAACGAGCCAAATTAATCCACAAACGAATGTTGTGGGAGTTCAATGTACCACTTCACAGCTGTACCGGTCAAAGTTCGCTGACAGAGTCATAACCAAACGTAGTCATACATGAGGGAGTTCGAAGAAAACCACAAATGGAATGTCATCACATGGTTCTTTGGATCATCTCCTTGCTTCCCATCAAATTTTGGGATGTCCGATAGTAACTTTACTAGAATGGGTGGCCATGAGGGATTGTGTCGAATGGGGTCATTAATCAACTTGGACAGATCAGGTAAGTCCAAAGTTTCTAGGAAGGGTAAATATTGGTTGGGATGCACATACTATTAATATTGATATGGCATATAATTACTAGTAGGACCATAAGTGGACAGATAAATAGGCTGCTGTGACGAAGAACTACCGGAAGATCTGCCTACAGGGGGTTGATTTCTGGGATTAGGACCGCTAGCACCACTAGGGCCTCCAGGAGGACGACCACCAGGACCACCATGAGGCGGGCCACCAGACCCTCCAGTGCCACCAGGAGGAGGTAAACCTCCAAAGCCACCAAAACCACTAGGAGGAGGGCCACCATACCCTCCAGGCCTAAAAGGAGGAAAGCCACCACATCCCCTAGAACCACTAGGAGCACTACGAACATAAGGAAAAAAGTTTCCAAATCCTCTGGGACCATTAGGCCCCCCAGGGGGAGGACCTCCATAAGGGGGTCCTCCGACACCTCCCATAGTATGTATAGGTATCGCTCCCATGGCTGGCATGTAAGACCAGTTGGGTTTCCCCCATGGTGTAAAATTATTAGTAGGGTATGGAATTCCTGTATAATTGGGTGGATGATTAATATTACCTACAGGTATTTGATAACCATAACCTCCAGAAGATTGAATGGTTACAGGTTGAGCCCCAGAGGGTTGAACTAAAATGGATGGGGGATTAACCACATTAGAATGGGTGGAAGGGATATAAACTGTAGATTGTTCTATGTTAGAGATCTGCCCTTGACTAGTAACAATTATGGTATCAGATAATGTAGGTCATGCCAAGGGTTTCCCCTCAGCAATAGAAGGTGTAGACGAAACATGAATTGAATATTGAATCTCAGGTACAAAAGACCTAGGAAGATTAGGTATAGACATAACATGAGAGGTGGTAGGGGGGTATCTTGACCTGGGTTGTGGGGTGTCAGTAGATGATCTATAATCGGTTCAACGGGTCTCATAGATTCGACAAGTGAATTATATCCCCTAGGAACAGATGTGGATCTTGGTAGTGTTGGGCCTAAAATGTAATAAATTTTCTTATCAATCTCCTTTGCATGGAGAATGGCAGAACGGTACTACCTACGTTCTTCTTCAATTTCAGAAGAGATTCCACAGATGCCAAATGAAGCAATGGCTTGACCTACAGGGGTTTCCCAAAATTGAGCATTGGGACAAAAATCCGGGTGAGCAATATCATCAACACATCCTTCCATGGGAGAATGGAATGAGGAATCTCCCTAAGAAGGCTGTTGGACCAAGGGAGGTGAGTGTGAATAATATGGTACTCCACTTTCCACAACCACATTGTCTCCCACTTGGGAGGTGGTAGCAGCTTCTTGGTCAATAGTTTCCATAGGATTTTATCCTGAACCAAGAATAAAATTAGGTGGCAAGCCCCATACTCTTCTGGACTATCTTAACTCATCCAGTTTGTACAGTTCCTAACTAACCTAGGGTCTGAAAATCTAGAAAACACACCAAAAATAAATTTCCCTACATAAGCTATAGGTCAAAACAAGCACACTTAAAATGATAGGAGGAGTTCAAAAAGTTAGGTCTCTCACTAGGATTGTCAAGAAGGTGCCACTTGCAATATGAGGGTGCGTGCATAGTAATCTCCCCAAATGTGGCTTTCGGTGTATGGCTCCAAACAAGACGGCCAAAGGGATTTTCTCAGATAGATAAGGTACCCTAGTGGGGTCTCCCAATATACTCAAGCTACGTGGGAACTCGAATCGGTAGTACTACTGTCTAATGCATAACCTTACACAAGGGGCCTTTCGATATACAATCGACTACGTGAAGTACCTTTCTATATACCTCAAGGGTACGTGAAAGGCCATTCGATATACTGACGGTACATGGAAGAACCACGCGAGTCCCAGAATGTAATGCGAACAAATAACGATAGCTCCTACGCTTAACGACGCCCGAACACGTCTCTAACCTATCACTCAAGTTACTATGTAAATTTTAACCTACAACTACTGTTAATTTTAACTTGTATGGTTAGATGAATGCAATGTGTTTTGACAGAAAAGTAAAACCATGCAGTATGCCGATGCAAAATATTCACTTTACCGTTCAGTATGCCTACTTATGGGAGGGAAAGAGATTGTTTTCCTTTTGTTTCAAAAACCAAAAATACTTCCACACAACAATCATGAACATCAAAAAAAAGACAAGAAATCACTTTTCCAAACTGATTTCTTCTTTCCAAAATAAAATGAGAAGGGGAAGAATCTCTTTTCCTAAAGAAAAACAAGAAGCACACCTATATGCAAATGCACTCTATTTTTTCAAATTTCTCAAACATAGGCAAATCTAACATAAAACTACCATTTTTTTTTATTTTGATCAAGATAGATCTAAATGCATGAGAGATGAAAGATCATAAAGGTCCTGAAAGCTTGTAAAGCCAATCAAAAAACCAATGTCCAACGCTCAATGATGATATCCTAGTATCAGTCAAAACTTTTCTTTTTTAAAGGAAGGAAAAAGAAGTTTACTATGCAAATAAGAAATGAAACCTAGAAGCTAATCTAGTGTTCTTCTTTTAGTCTATGTAGCAGAAACGAAAAGAGATTTCAAATAACACCCTAAGCTTTTCAGAAAACAAGAAACTCTTTTGTAAACACAACCAACAAGCATAGAAGCGGATGAACAATCAAAAGACTTAATCAAACTTTTGAAATTCCACTCAAATCAATCTTAAACCATAAAATCTCAAACCACAAGCATCAGATTCAGTAACACAAGTCTGACAAGTAGAACTGAAAGCAACAAAATCCAAATTTTTGAAAAGAAAAATAAGGAAAAAAGGCTTTGGAATAATGCCTACCTGGCACCACGCTTCTCAAGAGTTGACAAAGCATTTCCTAGACAACACCGCTTCTTGTCAACATGTTACAAGTGGTGGCACCACGTCCTGTCCACTTTGTTCAAGCAGTGGCACCGCTTCTCATACACAGTGTATGCACAGTTCCCTATAGATGACCAAAACACAAGAAGAATAATGGATCAAGTCGGAAACAGACTAGATCAAGGCAAATACTATTGAATTGAGTATGGAAACAGAGCATAAAATACTGAAATGACTCAGATCTGAACATATCTGGAAGTTTCAAACCCAAACAGAGTAAGTCAGAGAGTAGATATGACGAAAGAGAGTTGAAGGAGATTGGATTAAGACAAGAGTTGCAGACTGAGGAAGATCAGAATGACTGATACACAACTTCATTCCCCAGTGGAGTTGCCAGATTTGTTAGCTGGAATATTTGACCTCCTCCAAACAGCAAGGTGTTCCACTGGTTTGAATGGTTCAGATCTAGAACAAATAGAAGACAGAGGTTGAAGACTCTCCCTAGAAACTGTAGATATCTGTAATACAAGGCTTTGATAGTCCTCCTCTGTACCTGCAATGACTTCAACATGAAATAAATCAAAGAAACCAGAACATGATCTACTAATCTATGTTAGTGACTAAGGAATCTAACAACATACATATGAAATCAAACATCAACAATACATGTGGGACAAAAATCAACTTGCATTAAAGAAATATGAAGAAGTTTACAACCAAGCCTTAGTGTTGACATGCATCTCCATGAAAACAAGTATTCCCATTCCCATAAGCTCTGACTCTAGCTCTCTCTATGCTCTCCAATGGTATGGAGCAAATGATCAATCCAACAGGATAACAATGCCTTAAGAGTTCCCCCCCTCAACCATGGCCATAAGCTTTTATTTATAAGGCTAGATGGATAGGGTAGGTTGAGATATTTGTGGGTGAGGTGGCCTCTAAGATCCTAGGATGGGGGATCTCGATCTCAACTGACCCACTACAGTAGGGATAAGGGATATCTCGATGTTACGGAGATAAATTCCTATGACTTGGGTTACCACAACAGATAGCTTGACTCCGGAAATCAATCCTTTCCAATATGCAATAGAAATTAAATATCTAACACTAAAGGATCAGACCTCATACCTTATTCTGGACAATTGAAGTAGATCCCCATTAAGGTTTCCAACTTTAGCTTGAATTGATAGATTACTTTCTCAACAACAAGTAAATAATACAAGCATACTATATATATTGGTGTTAGATCTATTCTAGCATATATAATCAACATTTGAAAACATCCATGGATAAAATATTCATTCAAACACACATTATTGGACAGGAAAATATATTTCTATTAATATAAAATTAGAGATTACAATGGATACAACCTCTATTGGCATGTCTACGAATCGGAGAAACTGAATCCCCCACTTGGGCCTCCACCACCTCAATCCTCCATCTCTCGATAGCAAGCTCACAAGCAAAAGGCAAGCTTGGGAAGAACACAAAAGTGCTCCAAGGGAAAAAGGGATGCAGACTCAAGCACAAGTTCCGGAAACAATGGACTATAGTTTCTTTACTCTCAATTCTCTCATATGCCTTCAATGTACCAAAGAGTTCCTTATATAGCTTTTCAAAGGGGTAATGAAAGGTTGAATCCGAGTGATCTCAAGGCATATGGAAGGCCAGGAGTCAAGTGGGTCAGATCCATGTTACGGAAAACTCCAAAAGGATTTGGATTATGCACACATCCCGATGCACGTGGTTTTAAGGGTCAAAACCGCGTATATACGCGATTAAGGGTTTAAAAGTTGTGTGTATTAATTTTCACATGTTTTTAGGGATGGTCAGGGAAACATCAAAGGAAAAAAAATGGTCCAAGGGGTCTAAGGAATCTGCAAAGGAAGAGGGGAAGGCCATACAAGTGTGATTCACCTGGAGTGGTAAAATCAGCTATAACAGATGCCCCCTAATGTGTGAGGTCAAAGGGGTCATACGATGGCCAAAATAAATTATAAGTCCATCCCGGAAGTGGTGTGATGAAGGATCCCAAATGGAAGACCAGCCGCCCAATCAGCATAGTACATTGATACAACTCTGCACATAACTGCAAATACATATAACAATCCTGGATACATAAGAGTATAATGGCCATGAATAGGCATGATACAAGATATCACATAAGTGGTCATCGCCACGTACAATATACATAGATCAAAATCTCCATGATGAAGATATACAAAGGACCATGATATCCATAATGGTTGAAGACATATAATGGATCAAGATCTCCATAATGGCTGGAAATGTCTAACATATACTGGAATCAAGTCAAGAGAGCTGAAATCTCATGAACATTGGCACGATCGAGGAGGTAGCATATAAGAGATGCCACCAATTTGGAAGGTCTTCTACACAAACCGCTACGAGTACATGTCCTACTATGTGAATAGAGGTGTTGAGGTCGAACATAGTAGTCCATCATCTGATTACTAGTCATTGATGTATACCGTTAACAGACACGAGATCATCCACCGATAATAAAAATGGGAATCAAGGTACTAGAGTGCAAACTAACAAGTGTGAATAAATGTGTTGAGGTCGAACACTTGAGAGGATCCATTGATAAGGGGACATTGATGTATTCCCAAAGACTGTCAATGGCGAGAGAACCTACCACTAATGACTGAAAATCTCAAGGAACTCAGAATGACTCTAGATTCCAATCGCAGAATAAATGATCTGAAGTCGATGGGATGAAATCCACTGGAAGGAGGGAATTAAGGCATCCCCCATCATCCAACATGAGTTACTCAGCAAAGCTGTATAATGTGGAAGGACTCGATCATAAGGTGTACAAACAAATAACTATACCGAGAATGGCCAACATGCAAAGTCAAGATAACTGAGGAATGGCCAACTCAGGTTTCAACTTCCTTGAAACAAGAGCATACTGGAGAATGGTGACTGAATAAATGCAATGTAGACTCGATATACAAACTGGGAAATCTCTGCGACACAGGATGCATTGATAGAGGCTCCATGGCGACTAGAAGCTTAACCAGTCAGTGGAGATAAACTCAGATAAACGAGTACAGCTCCTAAATTCAAACTATAAACCCAACCAATGGATGTGATATACAGTGCTCTGTTCGAAGGCAACACGACTCGACAGCTGCCAAAGATAACATCTTTCCTTGTCCGGCTTTTTGGTTTTTTTTATTTTTTTGGACTTTTTCAAATATTTAAAAATCTTGGAAAAGAATAAAACTAATTTATAGTTATAGAATAGGAGGAGATGATTGTCATAAGGGCAAACAAACTAGTTCCAAGCAGTGGAACATACCTATGCTCAATGCAAGGACACATGTGTAGGATATTGACACTCGAGGGAAAATCCCCTCCTGGTAAAAAGGGAATCAAACTGCAAAGGATATATAAAATAGCTTTTCATGGCTAGACATGGGACAAGCTCAGGCTATATTTCTGAAACGCAATGTCAGGGAAGCCAACATAAAGCTCAATAAGGCAGGAAAAGCTCATGATAATGCAATTACAACTTGACATACGGGAGTCCTGAAGGAAAATAGGACAGCAAAAGATCAAGAGGAGTATGAGGCTCTTGTAAAATGTCATGGTAGTACTATACAACAAACTCCCACACCCTAAAGGAAAAAACATCAGCATGGGCACCAAATGCAGATAAGGCGCTAACTAGGGTACCCATGTAAGGTCAAGCTCTACCACTCATACCATGCCACTTATAAAACAACAAGAAGGTTTTGTGACATAATAGAGTGGGTTCGTACCTAAGGCTATGATGAAATGTTCATAAGGTCATGCAAAATGAAAATGGTGATGAAACCTAACCTATATGCCAGTTTATACATGATACCTGAGATCGGCACGAACTGGTCAATCCAACGGCTGAAATGGCACTCAAAAAGGTCTCCTACATCATGAATTAGGTCAAAAATGGTCCAAAATGATTAGAAAGGGTCCAAACTATAGGAAAGGGGGTAAAAATTTGAAAAAAATTGAAAAATTTCTATAAATAGTAAAAAATTCAAAACATTATAAAACATTTGAAATTTTTACCCAATTGAGCTCAGATTTTCAACAGCGAATTCCAAGAGATCTAGCCAGCGGAATCCACTACCATTTCTTCCAGGTACTTACCCTTGCTCTTCTCTTCAATTTTGATGCAATTTTTATCAAATTCCATGGTCATTTGAGGTTTCTAGGCCACTTTAAAAAGGGCGCTCCAGCCCACATAGAAATTGAGGGTTTTTCTGCATATAGGGCTGGATATACCCGAAAAATGCCCTCGCAGTCGTGTACATATGCGGTTGTTTGGAAAACAGTCACGTATGCGGCCGTGCATGATATTTTTTGAGTATTTTAATGGGCAAAGTTTCAATTTTTTGTGCAAAATGGTCCTAGAATGGAGAGAGCATGAACATGGTGATGTAGAGGAGGCAATAAGGGCTGATCTAATGGCTCAACAAGCGCTACGTGCATGTGGGCTCTACAAATTTTGGTGTCTTGGTGGCTTGTGGGAAAAACCAAGACTATTGCAAATGTTGGTGGATTACTAGGATCCAGACTCTGAGTCCTTCCAGATAGATGGGATGTCCCTCACCATAGAGGTGGAGGACATATACTTTATTACTGGACTTTCTCGACAAGGGGAAGTAGTGAACCTTTGTTCTTGCGGTGGGCCCGAAAGTGGCCTGACTATCGATGAGTACATTGCGGTGTACTGCTATCCAAACATGGGGAAGGTGGGGAGTCAAATCCCAACCAACTCCATACAGGTGCTGGGCCTAAAGGCCATCCTACTGACATTGGGAAGGATAGCATACTTGGCTTCACTCCACCAGGCCTCGCGGCATCTGATGTTCTATGCAGTGGAGTGTATGAGACCCATGGTTTATGACTGGAGCATTACACTACTGAGAAACATGAAACATCAGCTCAATGAGTGTAAGATGGGTAGAGTGTGAAACTTCTAGTTCACCAGCATACTGAGCACGTTTTTCTTCGAGTGTGTTCTAGGATTGAACCCTAGAGTTGATGTTCCTCTTCACGGGGTTCGAGATCCAGCCCAACGGCGTTGGGCGGATGTGATGTGCAGACTGGGGGGAGGTAGGGTGTCCAACCCCTATCCAGCTGAGTTCTTTCCATGGTGGCGATGACAGATAGTTGCCATCGATGACTACCCCTATGCGGGGATTGATTTCTGAGGGGACCCGGACATGCCGCTGCCACCAGGATTGACATATGGTGACATAGGTAACGATTCTAGATCCTCTCTTTAAATTTTTGAGTTATTCAATTTTTTGTTTTTTCTGATTATATGGAATCAAAAGACATATTTTTTGTGCAACAATACATAATGACATCTACCATTTTCATGCAGATGTGGGACCACAACGGCCTGAAGGATTCCCTCATCATAGACGGAGGGGAGGAGGAGATGATATCATAGGTGTGGATGCAGAGCGGACGCTCTAGAGCATTCATACCAACTTTGTGAGGCTAACAAACATAGTTCCCATGGTGCAAGTAGAGGACTTGCCTGAGGCCATGCAGTGCTAGGTGGTGGGTGTACCATGAGCATGGGTGCGATTATTCCGTCGGATAGCTAGAGCCGTAGTGACCTTCCATGATCACAACCCCCTTTCTCCTCCACAGGCTTAGATACCTGGGAGTGATACATTTTGTATTACCGTGTATTATATTTTGGTGGCTCGAGAACCCCATTTTTGTATCATGACACTATGTATTACCACATTTTGGATGTTACATAAAAATTTTATGGTGATCGGTTTATTTATTTACATGTGTAAAAATTTGTGTTTATGATGAATTTATTGTGTATGAAACAAATGCCAATCTAACACGTAGTTAGCATATGATTCAGCAACTTGATTATCAATTCTTGGAATATGTATGTATGTTATATTGTCAAATTGTCATTCTAATAATCTCACACATAAGAATCTTCTTAAAAACGTCGGATCTCTAACATGGTACAAACCATTAAGCTGTGACACTACTAACTCTGAATCAAGACGTACCTCAACAGAGAGAATTTCATGTGAAATGGCATCTCGTAGAAGCTCAATAATGGCACTATATTCAGCAACATTGTTTGAATATGGCCGCAAACATACACCTCCTGAAGACAGTACCTGACCCGTAGGAGTATAAATCACCCAAGTAGCAGAGGCTGAGTGTTGAGTGTGACGGCTCGCACCATCTGTGAATCCTATATAATTGTAATATTCCATTGACATCTGCCAAAAGAAACAAAAAATAATCACAAACCCGATCACTATAAGAAAAAGACCTAACTATGAAAAACTATACAATAATATACAATAACCAGCCTTGGCTGATCTGGAGGATTATTCATCTTTAATTTACACTGATCCAATATGGTACAATGGTATTTAATCTATGGTTCAAAGAACATAACATATGTTTTAACTCATAGACTTAGCTGTGACACAGATTTAGCTATGACACAGATTTAGCTGTGACACAGATTTAGCTGTGACACAGATTTAGCTGCGACAGACTTTTCACACTGCTATGACAGACTTAGCTGTGACACAGATTTAGCTGCGACAAACTTTTCACACTGACATCGCAAAGTTAGTGGTGACATCAAACGGTTACGTTACATGTGATGCTATGGTATGGTGCAACATCTGTGCATAAAGGTCATTGCAACGTGTTGTGAATCAACATGCGCGTGGAGTTAGTTGCCACGTTTCGGGAATATGGAACGTCATGCTGACTTGGACGAATTGCATGGTTCAGCGTATGGTTGCAACAATAATAATATATAAAAAAAAGATGGCAGCTGAGATGAGGAAATCGAAACGATTACTTATCCCTCCCGCTGAACTCTTAAATAGAGGAGGTTGGCCACAGTGGAGGGGGCGGATTGTTTTTGGAGCGCAGAGTATCGTTTCTCTGTTATGAGAAGCTTAGAGATCATTTTTAACACCCAAAAATGGTTAACTACCTCATCTACCCCATTACATGGCTCATCTGTCCACTTTCCTACCATATCTCCATCAAAAACCCATAAAACCATCTAAAAGGTCACCAAAAAGCCTAAAATGCCTCCAAAAGGCTATAAAATCCTTTTTTCCTCCAAAAATATCCAAAAAAGGAATAAAAAATATAAAATAATGAGGAAAAAAGAAGAAATCCTAAATAGCTGAAACCCTAAACAGCTAAAACCCTAAAAAGCTGACCTAAACCACATGGTTTTATAAATAAGTGATGGAGACCCACTATTCTAGATCCATTATCATAAGCATCCTGCCTCTGCTGAAATTATTCTCGAAACCCTAGCTTACCATCAAGCTACTTTCACCATTGAGAACTCTTTTTGGCCCATTTCCACCACCAGAGAAGGAAAGGAAGCAGCTTGGAGCTCGAAGCCCCCGACATCGGACCAACGCAACGGACTCCACCAACCTCCTCATTGGAGGTAATATCAATAAAAATCATTATTCATTTCTTTACTGTTTCTGTTTCATGTTATTTACTTTTTACTGCTTTAGCTTCAAGAACGTAGTTAGATTAATCTTTGTTTCAGTTTATCTTTATTTAATTCATATACATCATTGAACTGCTACTAAGGATTCCAGATTCCTTAGTAGGTGCTCATCAGCACAAGCTAGGGTGAAAACCCTAACTACAGTTTTGGCGACTCCGCTGTCTTTTTATTTTTATTTTTTTATTTACTGTTATTTTTCCGTACTATACTTTCGGCTGTCGTTTTCGGCCGCTGGAAACCGCACTTTTTCTTTCCGCAGTCGCGGCTCGACCGCGCATTTCAGGCCCTAACGTGCGACCATCCCGCCGCTGTCAGCCATTTTTCTGCGTCCTGGACGCATTTTTGAAATTTTCCAGTTGCGCCCCGACCGCGTTTTTTCAGCCCACAGTCGCGATCCGACTGCGCCTGTTCATTACACAGTCGCGCTCCGACCGCCGCTGTCAGCCCGAACCCCGCGACCTAGACCGCGCCTGTTTCCTTTAAACCCGCGATCTGCGCGCGACTGTTGCCTTCCAACCCGCGGTCCGACCGCGCGAGTCCGTCCCATACCCGCGGTCCGCGAACTAGTTTTTGACTTTGTTTCCGCGACGAAACCCAGCCACTTTGCCTCCATTTTTCCTGCACTTGCACAGCCACCTGTACCACTTGCAGCCCTACAGCCATTTCTGTCCCTTGTTTACAGCATTGTTTAGCAAATTTTTAGCATTCTTTATTTAAAAAAAAAAAAAAAATTTGCATGGTAAAAGTTTTTCAAAGTTTTTTCATACATTACTATTGTTATTGAGCAACTATTTTGGATTCACAACCTCACATGCACACAATCTATCCCCTAATTCAAAGTGAGACCTAAAATCTACTTAACTCAACCAACACTATAACATCATTTGAGGAACACAAAAGAATCTTGTAGTTAGGTAGGATCGGGGGGATAGGCTTCCAATAACACCCCTCGGTTGTTTACACGTGAGACATAGTTGTTGTCCATTAGGGAACCAAAATCCCTTAGTATTTTTTGACACGGTCACAACCGGTTTATCAGAGGGCCTCTCCCTTAGGAGGGTTGAAGTCGTGAGATTGGTTCCAGAAGTCTGAGTGGAATACCGAAATCCATTCAGTAACTGAAGGGCTACCTTTCGCAGTTCTCGGAATATCCCTGTATAGGGAATATTGCGGTTAAAGGACCAAGCGGCAGATTCACCTTTCTAGACGTGTCATGAACGGGGTATCTTAGTTCCCATACTTCTAGGTTTGCGTACCCGGTGTCCCTCCCGGTAGGGGGATACTTTAGCCATTTGAATTTCCTATTTATATTGTCTGACTTGGATTTCATCACCTTGCAGAGGATATACTTAGTTAAGTCATAATACCATTAGTTAGGTGTTTGCATGCTCCCTTACCTCCTCTGGGTCTAGTGAGTCCACAGATTTTTGTTTTTTAGGAAACCGACTGCTTATTGGTATTCTGACCACTTTGTTGACACTCCGCCTATTGTAGCACGCAGTTACAGTAGGTGTTTTGAGTTGCTTTTTGGCCTGAGTGCCTTATTTTTCGAGCTCTCCTTCTGCACACACGGTTGCATTAGGATTTTTGAGTTGTTTTTTCGACACCACAACCCACATATTTGAAAACCACTTGTCACCATTGACTCTCCGAGACATTCTCGTCGCCTCAGAGGCGAGCCCCCACAGCACGGTTCACTTGACACCACCCGTCATCACCGTAGATCTCGAGCCTTGTCACTCGACTCCACTCGTCAGCGGCATAGGACTCCGTCACCAGATTCCGAGAACACCCTTTACACTGCACCCACTAGCCCCATGGCTGGCGTGAATCCCAATCCCTTCATTATAGGGACCACCGGTGGTACATCCGCCACTATACCAATTACTACACCTATCATGGGTATGCCCTCCATAGGAGGCCCGTCTACCATTCCCCTCACCGTACCTATTCCCATGGCAAGAATACCCATACCTACTCCATTAGTAACTCCTACCACCGTAGTTCCCCCAATTGGGGGTAACATCCCTCACATCACCCCTCCACCTGGGGGCATGGGCCCCAACGTGGTCCAACCCACTACCACATCACACCCTCCATCCAGCTTGCCATACATGGCTAGCCTCAACCTACCTGACCTAGCCAGGTTAACCAACGACCCCATCCGGCACAACCCTGTGTGGCCCCACATGCCTACCAAACTCCCCTCGGACATCCCTAAGTTTGAGGGTAAAGCAGGTGAGGACTCACAGAACCATATCATGTCTTTCCATCTATGGTGTTCCTCCAATTCCATAGTAGACGACTCCATTCACCTTCGTTTATTACAGCGCACTTTCACTGGCTCAGCTGCCAAATGGTATATCGAGCAACCCCACGGAACCCACACCACCTTTACGTCCCTGGCCTCGACCTTCCTCCAGTTCTTCCAGTTACCTGTTCGCTATGACGCAGGCGTCGAGATCCTTCTATCATGCAGACAGAACACGGCTACCCACATCACCGACCACATCCATGAATGGCGGCGACGTCGTAGCCTATGAAAAATCAAGCTAGATGACCGGATCTTCCTAGATTGGTTCCTCAAGTCCCTCCTTCCGCTCATTGCTAAGGATGTGGCAGCCGGAAGACCCCAGTCGGAGGAAGAGGCTATCCTTAAGGCCCAGCAGTTTGATCTCATTTACGCCCAATCGGGTTATCTTTACACCATCATACCGGACGCCCCTCGAGGCGATCCCCCACATCACGATGCGTCGGGGGCATCCCATGCTGCCGATGGCATCATTGGCCGCCTCTCTTTGCAGCTTCAGCCCTTTTCCATAGCCCGTCCCACTCCTGGACCTGAACTTTCGCGGGCTACATCACAGTCCGGAGCAACCAACTCGTATGCTCACATGTCCCATCAACACCATATCCACGGACCTTCATGTCCACCTCAGTGTTTCGGCAATATGCCTTCCCCGGTCGCACCTCAGCCACACTATCACCAGCAAGCTGCACCAGCTCTTGCGCTGCCACAATCCCAACCTCCTTATTATTAGCCACAGCCCTCCCCTGCGGCAAACTCGCAACCTGCTCCACAGCACTATCAACAACCCCCTCAAGTAGCTGCGCCCGTGCAGCCTCCACCTCCCTACTATCCACCGCAGCCTGCTCCCACACCTGCGCAAACTCAAAATCCACCTACTACCCAAGGGCAGGTTTATGCCCAAGAAAACCCGCCGCAAAACCAGAATAACCAACGCAACCAGGGCCAACAAAACCGCGGCAGGGGCCGAAATCGTGGGAACAACCAGCAGACCGAGCAAGCTGGTCAACACCCGAATCCCCCTGCTAATAATAACGCAGCCCCTACCAACCAAAACCCCGATCGCTCGCCCAAGAAAGCTAAAAACCCCAACTTGCGAACCAACTACCCTT
>LPNX010007276.1:0-10491 GCA_001517045.1 Pseudotsuga menziesii | reverse complement strand
TTTAGTGATTTACAAAGGCCTTATAGATCAGGCTACAAAGTTTACACATAAGGGTAAAAGATGGTACAAGTAGATGGAAATTCACAAAGCAAAATGGAAACATTTTTTTCTTCCTATGTTAGAATATTTTGACGATAAACATGGATATCTTACGAAGTTCCTTAATCTTGAATGGAGACCTCTTCTTCAAGTCATTGTAAGGTACATCACATGCGATGGTAGGTTTTCTTCTGTACATTTTTATCGCCTCAGAAATCTTATGGTGTTAAAGGGTTTTGGATTAAATTTACCTTGCTTCTTTCTTAATAGCTTGGAAAAGATGGCTTATGTGGTCCAACACATAGTAGGATATCAAGAACGAATATTATTTCATCATGGTTTACTCAAAATCATGTTACAATACCAATTTCATATGATTGGTAAGAGTTGGGATTAATTCTTAAATGAAAATAGCTTTAGACACACTACGTCTTGGCCTTCTCTTATAGCTAAGACCCGAAAGAAAAGAAAACAACCTTCAGTGCAGGAACCCTCTAAGTTAGAATTTGAGTTATATAAAAAAAGAGGAATTTGTTAGTAATACTGTCGTAGTGAAGGATTTAGGATGTAAGTTGAAATAGGGTGATGCCATTTCAATGGATGTAACTCCTGGAAACCGCTTGCATCATGTTCAAACTTGTAGCGTACCTTTATAAAATCCATAAGAATTTGTTAGTTAATTAATATACTAAGTACCAAGGTATTACACCTAGGAGGCATTTTCATTTTCCTTGTGCTTATGTTATATGATACTACTTAGGTTATACTTATCAATATTGGTAAAATAGGTGTTTCTGGCTCATTGACTCATAGTTAACGTGTTCCACTTTGATCATCCTGATAGTTGAGGTGCTCTATTTTGATCCTCCTGTCATCCGAGGCATCTGCATTGATTAAAACCCACTTCTTCTTTGACTAGGGAATCTAGTGTGTGAATGTGGTTTCTTTGTGGTCTTCTTGGTCATTTATTGGCTCTTAGAGACTCTCACACTCACACATGTGTGCACCCATTCCTTTCATTCTTGCATTTATGCCTCCTTACATGTTCACACATGTATTCATGAATTTTTGGTTAGTTTGGAGCCTATTAGTGAACCTATGGGGGTTTAGGGGTAAAATTGTAGCCTGAAACTTGTATGCATTCACATGGCCTCCAAGGGCTCAAGAATTCCCCCTAATGTATTCTAAATATGTACCATTAACATATGCAAAGTGTCCACTAATAGAAATATCAATTAGTGGCACCATTCATATGTGATATTGTTAGGATTTATAATCCTCCCTTGTCTAAATTTTCTATTAGATTGTATTTTCATAACTTAGTAGTAATTTAGTTATTATTGGGTCTACTAGTGCCATTGGGTCCACTTGTCCTAATAGGTCTATATGTACCAGTCACTAGAGTGTGGGGAACATCAATAGAGGATAACTGGAACTGACTAGACCTTCATGCATTAGTTTAAGCTTCTCCTAGACCAATCCATACAATTTAGGAGCCACTGGGAGTGTTGACACCAACATCCTTTAGTTGTTGGAATTTGGTAACTAGTTAAGCTTAGTTATGCTTTAGTTGCATTTAGTTAGATATCCTCTAGTTTAGTTAGCACCAATTTGACATGTCTACATGTGGGAAGGAAACAATTCTCACCTACTTCTCACCTGCCACTTTAGTTAGACTGGTTTGATTGATTGTAGCTGATTGAGAGTCTAGATTAGACATATGTAGTTAGGTAGTTGAACTTCGATAGCGATTTAGACACTTGTGGTTATCCATGCAGTCAAATTGAGTTGGTAGATTCAAATTCATCTCTCATTATTTGAAATATCCTTTATGTATTACCATTGTATATTGCTGGGATGTAATCAATTTTAAACTGTAATTATACTAAAAAATACTACATAATAATTACGAATCTGATTGCACTCATTTCTTGAAGATCTAATGGAACAATAATTCTAATATGGTATCAAATCCTCCTCAGAAAATATTCAAGTATGTCTACTCTCCATTGTACACTAGAAGCAATTGGGTTTCCATAGAAGTCTCACAAAGATTTCCTTTCTTCCTCTGAATTTATTCAGAGTGGCAGTGCAGGCGTGACGGACCATGGGAAATTGTACATGTCAAGAGGGAAGGATTGATTCTAACATAGTGCAAATTGTTTTGGTTTTTCAGTGAATTTAGACAGGTGCTACGTATATTGATTGAATATATTGGCTGATCAACATGATAATTATGGATTCTCAGTATTCCAAATATGTATTATAAATATGTACCATAAACATATGGAAAATGTCCACTAATAGAAATAGGAACCATTCATATGTGATATTGTTAGGATTTATAATCCTCCCTTGTCTAAATTGTCTATTAGATTATATTTTCCTAACTTAGTAGTCATTTAGTTATTATTGGGTCCACTAGTACCATTGGGTCCACTTGGCATAATGGGGCCAGATGTACGAGTCAATAGAGTGTGGGAAACATAAATAGAGGCTAACTGAAACTGATGAGACCTTCATGCATCAGTTTAGGCTTCTCCTAGACCAATCCCTATAATTTAGGATCCATTGGGAGTGTCAACACCAACATCCTTTAGTTGTTGGAAGTTGGTAACTAGTTAAGCTTAGTTATGCTTCAGTTACATTCAGTTAGGTATCCTCGAGTTTAGTTAGCACTAGTTTTGCATGGCTACATGGGGGAAGGCACTAGTTCTCACCTACTTCTCACCTACCACTGTAGTTAGACTTGTTTGATTGATAGTAATTGATTGAGAGTCTATATTAGACATCTGTAGTTAGCCAGTTGAACTCCGATAGCAATTTAGACACTTCTAGTTATCATGTAGTTAGATTGAGTTGGTAGATTGGAATTCTTATCTCATTATTTGAATTCTCCTTTATGTATACCATTGTATACTATTGGGTTGTAATCAAGTTTATACTATAATTATAATGATCAATACTTGTTTGTTTCCCATGATATTTGTTTTGTTTGGTGTGTATTACTCATTCCTTTTCACTACATAATAATTAAGAATTTAATTGCACTCATTTCTTCAAGATCTAATGGCACAATAATTTTAATATGGTATCAAAGCCTCCTTAGGAAAGATACAAGTATTTATACTCTCCATTGTACACCAGAAGCAACTGGGTTTCCACAAAAGTCTCACAAAGATATCCTTTCTTGCTATGAATTTATTCAGAGTGGTAGTGTGGGTGTGGAGGACCATGAGAAATTGTACATGTCGAGAGGGAAGGATTAATTCTAACATAGTGCAAATGGTTTTGGTTTTTCAGTGAATTTACATAGGTTCTATGTATATTGATTGAATATATTGGGTGATCAGTAGGATAATTATGGATTCTCAATCTTCCACACCCCCGATCCTAACACTCTACAATTGTGTTGATTGGAGGGAAAATATGTAGGTTTACTTGCACAAAAAGGGGTTGTTCAAGATGATTATGGTAAGGGTGGTTGAGCCCCATCATCCAGCTGAGAAAAACAAGTTTATGAACCTCTTAGATGAACCTTTTTTATTTCTATGTACTCACATATCCAGAGACCTACTCTTTCACCTTGAAGGTTTGAGGACTCCCAAAGAAGCTTGGGGAATCTTGAAGTCTTGTTTAGAAAGAAATATGAGCTTAGGGGACACCGTTTGGAGAACGCATTGATAGCCTTAAAACTAAGTATTTTTGAGACCATACAACAATTTTTTACAAAACTCAAGTCTCTTGAACTTCAATGTAGAAAGTGCGAAATAGAAAGAAAGGATGAGCAACATGTGCTCTCCATACTTAGTAAACTTGGCTCTGATTATTAGGTTTTTGTATCCATATTCCATTCCGAAAGAGCTTCAATTCCCAATTGGAATATTGCCTCACTTGACAGCTTTTTCAAGTCCTTAAAATAGGAGCAAGAGAAGTTGGTCCATACAAAAGTCCTCTAGACTTCCAAAATCCAAGCTCTCCTAGAGGCAGACTCTACCAATGCACAAGATAAAGGAAGGAACAAGGGGAAGGATCCTAAATCATTTGATTCAAATACTAAAGAGTGTTGGAAGACATTCAAAGGAGCTTCAGGCACCAATACGAATAAAAAATTTGAACAAAAAATGTGTCCCTATTCTATGAGGGTTTTTCATATAGAAGACTCATGCATGAAGAAGACCCTCGACCAGTTGAAAAATATCCTTGTACAGAAAAATATTTCCCTTCCATAAGGATCTGGAATATCTAATGATGGAAAGAATACTAAAGAACATGAGCGATGCCCTGCCTTCAAGGAATGCCTCACTCTGTCGAAGGATTACTTAATAGATTATGGAGCATCCAACCATGTGATTTCCTCTAGGGAATCCTTCATCACTTTCACTCTATCAGGAGGACCTAGAATTCATATATGAGATGAATCTAAAATCCCAGTTGTTGAGAAAGGTTTAGATAAAATCCAACATGCAGAGTTCAAGAATTAAGTCTATGTTCCCTCTCCTATAGCAAAGAAAATTGTTGAAGATGAAGAAGAAGAAGTTGTTGAGAATATAGTTGTCATTGATTTTGTTGAAAGGTTTTCATGAATGAAAAAGGAATAACCAGTAAGTATTGTAGTAGGATGAGTTCAACAATGACAAAGGAAAAGGTTGTGTGTGGAGTGGATATTGCAGAGACTGTGTTATAGGATATCGAAATTGTCTGTGGGTAGAGCACTGCAGAACTTCAATCGATTGTTCCAATTATGAATTCAATCATAGAGTTAAAGATCCACATATTGGATATATCAATGGTTAAAAAGGGATTTCACAAGTTAGAGTTATAAATGAGTTAAATTGATAACCCTCATTCATATGCTTGAGTATCATGTGGTGGAGATATTAAGGGGATCTAGATAAATGAACCAAATAAGTGAGGAAGATAAAGAAGGGTTAGTCTTGCGAAATCAAAAGTGATCATGGAAAATCACCTTTATGATTGATGAAAGAGGTTGATCGTGGAACCGAATCAACGGTGGTCAACAATTCCATTGAGAGAGCTAGCGCAGACAAATAAAATCTTGGTGTGCATATAATCTTAATCAAATATAACTTATGTTATTTAAAGTCCATCATCGATCTTAATACGATGATAAAAAATAATTCCGCCGATTCAAATAATGAGGTAGTTAACAGCAGAGGCTCGATGCAGAATTCAATGGCTAGGATTGAATACAAAAGAAAATCTACGGTGGGGAATGATTTTTGCACAAAGAAAAGTGGGAATTCACAATCCAGATTAGATCGTAGATCAATGATTAGGAGTGAACCCACAAATAAATCATTGGCTTACAAGAAAAGAGGAAACAAAAAGTTGAAGAAGAGAAATCAAGGTCTAGAATATTATGGGTTTCTGCAACCTGAAGCCCAAAAGGAGAAAACCTAAAAGACGAACGACCAATGTGGAAGATGAGAAATCAAAGTCTAGAATAATATGTGTTTTTGTAACCCGAATACCAGAGTGTGGAAAGAGGAAAGCAGAATGTTGAAGATGAGAAATCAAAGTCTAAAATAATATGGATTTCTGCAACCTGAAGTTCGCTAGTGGAATGCAGAAGGAAGAAGGTGGAAGGAGAAGAATCATGAAAATACTTTGGGAAACATCACAGTTCCAAAACTTGAAGTACGCTAAGGAAATGTAGAATGCGGAAGGCAGAAAGAGAAAGGAGGAGAATCCTGAAAATATTTTGGGAAATATCACAATTTCATAACCCATAGTCTTAGAGATCGTCGATCATGAAGAGCTTGAAGGAGATCAATGATGTGGAATGGTTGTGGCAAAAATCTAAGTAAAGAAAAACATTTTGAAAAATGTCATAGTTAGGTAATCCTCATACCGCATCCTATATTATATCTAATGTCAAGAATAAGCCCTATATAAAATCAATGGCTGAGGATGGTTGCGTAAATGGAGAATGTGGAATGTCATGACTGGAAGATTCATGAAGATGAACGATCAATGAAATGGTGCAATGGTGAAGAGATCTGTCTACAAAAAGCGTGAATGTGTTTATTGACAAAATAATTGAATGAAAGGACTTGTCTCTATGATTGTGATTGACAAAGTCCAAGAATTGGATAACAGACTGATACTAAGCAGTCCAGGGTGGTAGGGTGGCACTAGGGAATACTATAAGTTTGAAAAGGGTATTGTAGCATCATTGTCTGTTGTAGCAAGTAGAAACCCAAGGTGTTGGAGCATCCTTGTATATTGTAGTAGGAAGAAACCCAGGATGTTGGAGCATCCTTGTCTTTTGTAGCAGGAATAAACCTAGGGTGTTGTTTCATCCTTTTTGTAGCAGCAAATAAAGAAATTTTGTAGATTCATCTTATTAATGAGTTTGAATCGGCGATTTTCTCTTTGAAGTTTTGACAATAAAATTTGTGTATTAACCTATTTGATTCATTTTGTTTTTTATTTCAAAATAAAAAGACAATTTTGATTCACCCCCCCTCTCAGTATTGTGGGATAATCCAACAGAATCATAATCTTCCACACAGTCAATTCGAATTGAAGAAAGTCTCCTTGGAGTGACTCCTTCTCCTGCTGCTCTAAAATTTTATAAGATTTATGATATCTCATATTCTCATAAGGCTGATCCAGAAGAATACATTCAAATATCTGTTAGTGAATAAAATCTCTCCTTCCATTGTATGCAAATATTCTCTAGCGATTCTTCTATTTTAAAATCTATGCATAGTTTACCGGTGATAGTTTCAGAAAATGAAGAGGAGTTTGATTTCTTTATATCTAATGATGTTGCTGATGTGCAGATAAGTAATACCATCGATATTTTGGAAATAATATAGGATTCTAGGATTGATCCATTCACTATCATTTATCTAGAGCTTCAAGTAAATTCCAACATGATTGCATGCACCAATACTCAGAATTTTGAAAAAGGAGAAAATTGTTCTTCTACCATATCGATGGAGCACACTCTTGGATATGATATGAACCTATTTGGATATGATATGATCTTATCTGGATCTGATATGACATTATTTCATTCATTTTTTAAGTTTAAAGATCTTTCATTAATGCTTGTAGCTTCTCTCATCAATTTTGGTGTGAAAAATCAAGTACATCAATTTTGTTTATAGCTTCTTTACATGTGGTAAGGGGTCAGTTCTCACCTAATTATCACCTACCACTACAGTTATACTGGTATGATTGATTGTAACTTATTGAGAGACTGGATTAGAAATATGGATTTAGTGAGTTGATCTCTCATAGTGTTTTAGACACTTCTAGTTATCCATGCAGTCAGATTGACTTGGTAGGTTTGAATTGATCTCTCATGATTCAAATTCTCCCTCATCTATTACCATTATATACTATTGGGATGTAATGACGTTTATATTGTAATTATATTGAGAAATACTTGTTTGTTTTCTGTGATATTTTTTTTGTGTGTGTATTATTCATTCCATTTCACTCCATAATAATTAAGAAACTGATTGCACTCATTTCTCAAATATCTAATGGCATGATAGTTCTAATAGCTATTTCATTCTCTTTTGTTTTTCTCTTGCATATTTTGTCAAATACTTTGATTGTGAATATTTCTCTCACTCCTAGATCTCACTATGAAGGAATTATAACATGGTATCAGATCTTTCTGGAGTTGCAAATAAATTTAGAGAGGTTTGAGTTACTTCTTAGAGCATATTTCAAGAAATTATGATTTTTTTTCATGGCATGATCTAGATCATTTTTGTCACACAGTGCACAAGAATAATGGATAAGACTCGAGTATTGATGACCTCATTCAACTATTTTGAATGGAAGGCCGAAATGGTGATCTAGTTGAGGTTGAAAGAACTATGTAGAGTCACCATGGGGACTGAGACTGATCCCAACTCCGTTGTAGAGAAATATAAGTAGTTCAATAGAGTTGATGAAGAATTTGGTATGATTTGTATCAGTACTTCAAGGGATCTCTTGTTTCATGTAGACATTCTTGTCGCATCCAATGAAGTTTGGCTCAAGATTGAGTCACCATTTGGAAATACTAGTGAGATGAGAGGCCATCAGCTCGAAAATGAGCTAATCTAACTGATTCCATCTCACTATGAGACTATCCAAGACTTCTTTGACAAGTTCAAATCCCTAGTGCTTCAGCTAAAATAGTGTGGCATAGAGAAGAAAGATGATCAGATTATAGTGTCCATCCTTTGTAAGATAGGGCCTGAGTATTTTGTGCTTGTTTTGGCATTCCACTTCTAAATTTGAGCATATAGATCTGTAGACAAATACACAACTCACAAAGATCTCACAATTTACTCAGCAATTGAAGAATGAAACAGTGCAAAAGGCTTGCAGCTGTGAATGCTTTCATTAATCAAAAAGTAATCCAGATGATAATTACACTGAAGTAAAATGGATTTAATAGCCACAAGCAATTCGAATCCACATGAGAAGTTCGAATTGATTAGACTCTACTTGACTGTAGGTAACCAAGACCTTGTCTAAATCATTATTGGAGGACTCAGTGGTTAACTGACCTTGTCTAAACCATAATCGAAGTTCATCAGAGCTCTAAAACACAACTCAAGTGTTACATTCAATGTTGACCAATGGTTAACTGACTGTGGTAGGTGAGAAATGCACCCCACATGTGTGCAGTCAAGTAAACCTAGTACTAACTAAATGTGGAGGACTTGAACTGAATGTAATTGACTCCTAACTTAGCTTGACTAGTCATTAACTGAAGTGAACTGACCTTGGTTGGTTTCGGCACTCCCAATGGCTTCCTAAATTGTAGGGATTGGTCTAGGAGGCTCCTAAACTTATGCAATCAAGTGCAATAAGTGGCAGTGAGCCTCAATTAGTGTTCCCCACACTTTACTAACTGAAACATGTGCCCCAATTAGGTCAAGTGGACCCAATGGTGTTAATGACTATAAATAGACTGGATGGAATCCCAATTTAGACATGAATCTCAAATTAGAAATATGACCAAATTTGGACAAGGGAGGATTAATAATCCTAACACCACTCAAGCAAGCTTACAGCTAAAAATTGGAGGATTCCTGTGCTAGCAGACTTCATGGAGTCATTGAGTGAAGAGAAGGACAAGATAGTTAAAATGGGTACCATGAATTCAAGCAAGGATCAAAAAATTTCTTCTAGTGTATCAAATAAATAAAAAAGAAAGAATAAATATTTGAAGCAAAGAGAGAAAGATAAGAAGCATTCAAGTACATAAAGCTCCAGTTCTACTAATGGGAGTTCGAAATCCAGCAGGAGGAAGAAAAAGAGAGAGAGAAAAACATGTGGTCATTGTAGAGGTTCACATATTGAAATATATTTCTTCAAAAATAATATAGAAAACATGACCAAGCTCGTTGAATAGAACCATATTGATCTTCCAGAATTTGCAAGAAGATAGGAGCGCAAGGAAGGAGATGGTAAGCCTATGCATGCTTTGTGTGCATGGTAGAAACCCATTTCTTATATCTATATTTTATATGGATATGTTTTCCATTTTAATTCTGATATATCATAATCTGAAGGCTCCATCCTTTCCTTGGAATAAACCCCAACCAGTTCACCAAAGCTTCCTCTAGAAAGTAGTCCATTTTCACTACTCTTTTATGTTCCTTCCAAAATATCTTTCCCAATACAATCAAATCTTTCCAATTATGGTTTTAAAGGTGATATATAGGCTTATATACATCCTATGATAGTGATAGACTCATTTCCCCAACCATTTCATGACCAAAACACCAGAAAACCCTCAAGTTCACTAGTTGGAAAATCTCAAAATTGTCTAGTTTCCAATTCCATGTCACTTGTGTAGGTTTCTTTGATTAGAGGAAATTTGGGGTCTAAAATGGGCCTTATAAGAAAACACGCCAATAACAAATTTTGTTAGTTGGAATTCAAGAACCAATAGAATTTCAATAAAATTAGTCAACCATAATGGTTGAATTGACATATTTGTCATAAAAGAAAACTACCTTTTTTGTTCGTATTTTCGACATATCTCTATGTCTTTTTACTCAAATTTCAAGCAAGAGAGCTCGTTGGATGTGGAATTAAATTCTGCATCCAACGAGCTCTCCCGCTCAGAATTTGAGTAAATACATAGGGAGATATGTCGAAAATATGAACACAAAAAGTAGTTTTTTCATTCTTCCTCCAAAATTAATAAGTATTATTTTATTATTTTAACTATTAATTTATTATTTTAAATATTAATTTATTATTTTCCTTAGGAGGCCCATTTTAGACCCGAAATTTCCTCTAATGTATGTCTTGTACGTCCTTCATTAGTTAGAAATACATGTCATTGAAATTCACAGGAATTTTGTTCCATATTTATGGACTTCATTTCACCACCCATGGTTCAAATCTCAAGTCTCCAAACCCTCCATGTTCTCTCAACTATAAATATGATCGAGTTGC
>LPNX010007253.1:49277-105098 GCA_001517045.1 Pseudotsuga menziesii | reverse complement strand
GCTTGTTTGGCGATCTGAGGGTCAATGAAATTATGAGTGCTGCCAGAATCAATGAGTATTGTAAGAGGAAGCTTCTTGAAGTAACCACGTACCCGCATTGTTTGGGGGGTCATGACTCCAGCTAAAGCATGGAGGGATATCTCGAGCTGGTCGTCCTGAGATGGAGGGTCAGTAGGCGGCTTCTGAATGTCAACCGGAGCATCCATTGTATCGGGAGCTTCTTCACCAATTTTAGAGGCAGGTGGAGAATCCACATCCAAGAGATAGAGCTTTTGTTGAACACATCGATGTCCCCGATTGAATTTCTCATCACAATTATAACAAATCCCTTTTTCTCTGCGTGCCTACATCTCTGTTTCCGACAAATGCTTGATTGGAGGTGAGCGAGGAGCTGGCGGAATGGGAAGTCATTGAGAACCCATATTTCGGAAGGGAACAAAAGAGGATGTGGAGCGCTATTGGGGTGGCAGCTTGTCTTCTGACAACTTAGCCAACCCCAGGGATTCCATCATTGTGTTGGGACTGAACATTTTGACCTCAGAGTGAATTACATCCTTTAGACCAGTGATAAAACAAATCCAGTAGAAGTCATCAGGTAATCCTTCAGTGTGATTAGCTAGTTTCTCAAATTTAGTTTGATACTCTTTCACAGTGCCAATTTAGCGAAGTTTAGTGAGAGCTCCTGTGAAGTCATCAAAAGCACTAGGACCAAAGCGTTGCAAAAGGAGCCGGCAAAAATCAGGCCATTTTGGCTCTTCATGAGCCTTGATGTACCAATGATACCATTGAAGAGCTTCCTATTCCAAATGAAAGGAGGCAAGTGGAAATTTGTTGACATCAAAAGTATTATGAAGACTGAAATACTGTTCTGTACGATAGATCCATCCAGTCGGATCAGTACCATTGAAGCGAGGAAAATCTAGCTTCAGACCGCGAAAATTGCTGGAAGAAGAGAACCCATTGTCTGAGGAAGACTCGGACTGTCATCTGGTGTTCATAGCTGAATGCTCAAGATGGAGACCGAGAAATTTTGCATCCAGTTCTTGGAGTTTGGCTTGGATGGATGCAAGTGCTTCCTCCATGGTTTTTTCTCGTGTGCGGGTGGCAACCATAACCAAGAGTGTTTTTTTTTTTTTTTAAATTTTCTGGGGAGTTGGTAGAAAAACAAAAACAGAAACTATTTCAGTAGAGGAAAATCTAGATTTGGGAAAAAATCAGAAGGGTAATGTGGGTTTGAGTAAGTTTTGGACACTGTCAAAAGGATAGGGAAGAAAAAAATGGGGATTTTAGGAGCGGGGTGAAAGAATGAAAAAATTTGGTAGAGAGGGACAAAGAAGTAGAATGAGGAAAGGAATACGGTGGCAAAATTTGAAGGTGTTTGGGTGAAAATCGAAGGAGTTATGGCAAACCCTAAAAATAGACAAATGTGGGATTTCGGGTCTTGGGAAGTGGAATTTGGGATAGGGTTTTCAGGAATCAAATATGCAGAATGGAATTGCATAGGTGTCAATGAAGTTTCAGGGAAAACAGAGTTGAAACCAAGGAGATATGGCCAAAAAATAGAATTTTATACTCGAAGGAACTGACCGGCAACAACGGCATGAAAGTGATCGAAAACAATGGAATCTGCAACGGCACGGAAGTGATCGGCAACAAATGGATCTGAAACGGCGCGAAACTGACCGAAAACAATTTAGGATAGAGGAAATATGCGATTGTGCAAATGAAAATAGATATGGACCCCAGGTATGTGCGGCTTCCTATCAGTTCAAGGGATTCACTCGACCACCAATGCTATCTGACGACTTGCGTATTGGAGCAGTACCCCTCAATCCACGGCTTAGGTAAAACTGATAACCTCTTAGCCACAAACGACAGCTCTTGGTTTACCTCATGGGTGGGAACTAGTCAATCAGGTAGGGGTCGTTGCCCTTTTCGCTGGCAGGTCCTCTCAATGGACCGGCTACTTCGGGGTTCCTGTGGTACTCCTCACAATGCATTTTAGGGCTTATTGTTGGGATGCATACTCCATGTTTGGGTAACTCTGCGGTTAATCAGAAAGTTTGTAAGCGGAGTTACGGGTAAAAACAGTCTTAGGGGTGTCGGGGGAAGTTAAAACTCCTTTTCTGTAATAAACCCTTGGTTGAAATCCAGGGTTTAGGGTTTTGGGTGCCCATGGTTTAAGACCATGGTTTTGTAAAAATGTGCAGTATCAATAAGCGCTTGTGTAAAGAAGATGGGTTAGGTTTTATGATGAAAGAAAGCTTAAGGCAAAGCTAAGGTTGATATTGTAAGAAAAGGTTAAGTCCCAGCTGTGTGCGTGGACGACCTCTGCAGCTGTGTGCGCAGAGGGTTTTTGTAAGGAAGATTGAGGAAAGACCTGCAGCTGTGTGCGCATGGGCCTGCTGCTATGTGCGTGGATTTTTAAGGATTGAAGGGACCTGCAGCTGAGTGCGCAGATCAAACTGTGGTTTTGTAGCAAGTTGAATAGAATACAGTTTGTGGACGTAACCCCCACACTGGGGGTGAACCACGTTATATCCGGTGTTGTGGTTTCTTGTGTTGTTTCTATTTCTGTTGTCTTTTATGCATTAATAACTGTATATATTTGATAAGTTAGATTGCTGCTAATATTTAGCTTCGCTGTGAATTCCCTGTAGCGGGTTGAGCAAGTCACGACTGTTTATTTATCTGCGAAGTTGTATGTGAATGAATGGTAAAGCTTTATAAGTACTGATTAATAAGGATATTAAAAGGCTAAGGTACAGTAATTCCCCTCTCTGCTTGCAGAAACCTGATTCTGCGGCACCCCATAGCTATTTCAGGTGAGACTGCAACCTACGCGCAGGTTGTTTCCGAAAGGGCCAACACTGTGGGTCTTTTGTTGGTGCGACACTAAAGGATTAAACCCGGGTCTGCCCTATTTCCCAACAAATTGGTTCTGTTTCCGGTTGAACTCAGTACCTGCTCAAGAGGGGTTTACATTGTACCTCAAGGGCTATGTTCTGGAGGCCCTCTGTGAAGGAAATCGGTGATTGGTTTGCTGAGATCTGTTTGAAATTTGCGCAGCAAGAGAACACCAATCCACGGTGTAGTGCAAGTGACTTTTTACAAAGGTATGTTTTTTGTGATGCTTATGAAATTTTCTTTGGTAGTATCCACATAGAGTTGCACCAGTGGTTGTCTAGGTTAACAGACAGAAGGACGAACTTCCAAGCTCGACGGGTTCCCGCGTTGACTCCGGTGAGGGTCAATCTTGTACAACACGTCAACAACGAGGTATCCCGCGCTGTTGATTTTTGGACGACGCGAACGTTGGAAGCCTTTGTGACAGAGTTTTCCATTGACACAAGCACTTCTTTCAGCGAAGATGAACGACAGTTTTTTAAAGGCCCCCGCGGTAATTTTTTGAATTTATTAAGCTTAAGGATTAAAATACTATTGGCCGAAAAGGGTATATTGTTGTTTGAATCAGACTATTAGTTTAGTTGTACTAACATATGTTTGCAAGTGACACTCCCTTCGACGAGCAAAGTGGGTTGCTGCGAAACGGAAAAAGGTATAAGAGAGGTTTTGACCCCTCTTCCTTAGGTCAGGCTCCCGTGTCCACTCCTATAAACCCTAAAGTGTCAGATTCTGTACAAAACCCTTCGATTGGAAACCATCCGGTCACCCCGCAACGCCGCTCCGCTACCCCTGAAATTCCATCGCAGTCTGAGAGTTAACCAGGTTCGAGTATTCCGGCCGCAGGCCAGTCTGCCCCCATAACTTCCCCCCCATCGACATCCTGCCCCCCTCCCAACCCCCCCAGAAACTCCATGGCCCACCTCGTTGATGACATTAAACTCCCCGTCTTTAAAGGCACGGGAGCAGAGGACCCAGAACAGTTCTGGTTTCTCTGCGAAGCAGTATGGAACGCGAAGAAAATTACAGATCCAGATGTGCGAGCTGCGCAGCTCATTACTTCCTTTCGGGACGGGGCTCTGACATGGTTCATGAAATTTTCCAGCACTCAGAGCCCTACTTTAGGTGAGATCAAGGTGGCCCTAATCAAATAATTTAAGAAGCCTAAATCGGAGTCGCAGAGCATCACGGAACTCAAGGAAATTCAACAGCGATGTGGCGAATCAGTGTGGGACTTTGATCAGAGATTCAAAGTTCTCCTAGACCAAGTCAGCTTTACCATTAGTCCTGCGCAACACAAGGAATGGTTTATTGCAGCATTATTACCACATATTAGAACTCCACTCATGCAACAGAAGGTTGCTGACCAGCAAGAGGCTCTGGAAATCGCAATGAAACTAGAGACTGCCCCTGTCGGGGATGACTCTGGTATTACTCAAATCCAAGCACAGCTAGCCGCGATGGCCCTAGAACTTTGCGAGATGAAAAAGGGAAAACCTGATCGTGAAGAGGTTTGGTGTACGCAATGTCGGACCGAAGGTCACGACAAGGAACGGTGCCCTCTGGTAAACAAGTACTTGCAGACAGGTGTGTCGAACCCCTTTCCACCACAAGTTCTCTATTGTGAGCTCTGCAGAATGACAGGTTAGCACCGACCTGAGAACTATTACCTGCTGCAAAGGTATGGACAGGGAACTAAGAACACCTACTGTAATTTTTGCAGATCTGTAGGTCATAATGAGGATGAGTGCCGCACCTATGATGCTTACCGGGTGCACACCGAAGGCACAAGTAACGATAGTTATGGTTACCAGGGGGGTGCCTCTGGATGAGGTACTTCTGGAGGCCATGGTGGCATGGCCGGGCGGGGCCAAAACCAATTTGTGTGTTACAATTGTAACCAAGCTGGGCATTTGGCTCGCGACTGTCGGAACCCCACTATGACGTGTCGGTATTGTCGCACAGTAGATCATGTGATTGAGCAGTGCCCCCAGTTGATAGCTAAGATTCAGGCATGACAGACCACCCCTACTCAGAACCTCAAGATGATTTCTATGGAGCCCCGACCTGCTGCGGTCATCAATGTCATTACAAGAAGTGGAATTATGACACACATCCAAAATACACCAAACCGACCTGCTGAAGTTCTAGTTCGTAAGGCTCCTGATAAAATCCCTGCATTTGATATCATCAGAGAGAAAGAGACATTCCTGGAGGCCAAGAAATATTTTACTGGCCCTAGCCCGCCCAGCGCGCCTGCGCAGCCCCAGTCGCCGCCCCGTGAAGCTTCGCTGGATAAAGTAAGTATATTGTCTACCTTTTTACAAAGTTGCCTTAAACTTTTAAGATATCAAGATGCTCTGAATGAGCTACAGAACGTCATCGCTTCCTGCGAATCTCTGCAAAGCTGTGGTTAGGACAAAACTGTTCATCGAGTCAGCAGGACCGGTAGAGAAATGCGATTGAATGCTCAGATAGGGGCATATGATATGACCGATGTTATTCTAGACTTAGGGTCCGATGCAAATGTTTTAACCAAACAAACCTGGGAACAAATGGGGAAACCTACCCTTGCTTGGTCCCCTATATAGTTGAGGCTAGCCAACTAGCAAAAGATTGTACCTTTAGAAAGATTCCTGGATCTCCAAATAGATATTGACGGAGTCAGCACCTTCGCGGACTTCGAAGTAATTGAGATCATTGATGACAGCAATCCTTACTCGGCCCTCCTAGGAATTGAATGGGAAATGGCAAATGCCGCAGTCATTAACCTAAAGAAGAGACAGATGGTCTTCGAAGGGAAAGACTTCAGGGTCATCCTGCCCCTGGATCCTTCACAAGGGGTACGGTACACAGAACCACTCCGACATGAGGAGCAAGCTGATGCGGCACCCATCTCTACTATCACTACGCAGGCAGAAAGGATCCTCTGGTCGCAGGGTGGGAGTCTGGTAGCTCCTGTATGATGGACTCTGAAGATGAATTAGAAAGCTGGCAACACTGATTATCTGAGCACCATAGGGGCCGCAATGTCTTCCCTACCAAGTCTCTCAGATGGGTTGACTCACAACCCAGAACTATACCTGTATATGATGGTTCGACAGATCCTGAACCGTTTATTGTACAATTCTCGGATCAGATACCTGAACTACAGAAAATGGAGGCCTTAGAGTAAGCATTCAGAGCCACAGTAGTTAGATGGTGGATGAGCCATAAGAAGCAGATCCCTACCTGGGAAGCATGTCAGAAGCTCCTTCGCCTGAGGTTCTCAGACCAGTTGGCAAAGGCGCGAAGCAAGTTTGATGGAAAAAATTGCCCCCAGGACCACTTAAGCAAATGCTACGAGGCATGGAAGTATGTACCTCAGGATGAGTGGGTACATAGATTTGTGCACACGCTGGGACCACTAGCAAAGAACTGGTACGTGGAGGCTGAACTTCGCCAAGATACTGTAAGTTGGGACTGCCTTGTTCATAGCTTTATCAATACTTTCTCTACTAATGATGTCTGTCCAGCCCTAGATGCAGCTATCAGGATCATCCATACTAAGGTATTTAATGAACAAGAAGTGGCAGAAAATCGCCCTGATTGGGCCACACAAGAAGCCCTTGCAGTCAAATGTTATAACTTCACAGTCGACGAGGAAGAGGACCCCCGCCATCTGGATATACCTAAGTCAGAAGGATATTGCGACGTGTATGGACCGACAGTCGAAGTTCCCGAAGTGACGTAGCCCTTAAAGACGTGCACAGTTAACATTGGATCCGATGCACAGCCTAAGTTTGCTACCATTGGCGACTATTGGGATGATGATATGGTAAGCAAGGTAACTCAACTTCTCCACGAATACCAAGATCTTTTTCTGACAAAGTTCTCTGAAATGAAAGGTATCCTGGGAGATATCGGTGTAATGAGGATCCCCCTGAAGCCTGATGCGAAGCCTTTGAAGCAGCGCCCTTATAGATTGAATCCAAAATACAAGGAAAAGGTTAAGCTAGAGTTGGATAAGATGCTTGCCGCAGGAATAATCGAACCTGTTGAAGAATTGGAGTGGGTCAGCCCTATGGTCGTCCAGGAGAAGAAGACTAAGGGTGAAATCCGAATCTGTGTCGATCTAAGGAAACTCAATGATGCCTGTTTGCATGACCCTTTTCCCACTCCCTTTACAGATGAAGTGCTCGACAATGTCGGAGGTCAAGAAGTATACTCTTTTACCGACGGCTTTTTTGGCTACCATCAAATCCGAATTGCTCCAGAGGACGGACATAAGACAACTTTTTCTACCGAAATGGGATCCTTCTAGTATACTGTCATGCCCTTCAGGTTGAAGAATGCACCTGCCATATTTTCTCGAGTCGTCATCTCCGCGTTTAAAGAATACATCCATAAATTCTTAGAAGTTTACTTTGATGACTGGACCATTTTTGGGCTAGTAAAAGACCATATAACTAGTTTGAGACTTATGTTGGACAAATGCAGACAGCACCAAATCTCCTTGAACCTAAAAAAGTGCATTTTCTGTGGACCCTTTGGCATTCTACTTGGTCATGTGGTATGTAAGTAGGGATTGATGATGGACCCTGCGAAGATCGCTATTATTGTGAACCTGCCACCTCCAAAGTCTGTCAAACAACTTCGCACAACGCTTGGTCACACCGGTTACTACAGGAAATTTATCCAAGGATATGCCAAGATTACCGCCCCAATGGAAAGGAAGCTAAAGAAAGATATTAAGTTCGAATGGACACCAGAATGCCAAGCAAGCCTCGACATTCTGAAAGAAAAAATGGTTACTGCCCCTATCCTAGTATTCCCTGACTGGAATAAGGAGTTTCATGTGCATGTTGATGCATCCTCCATTGCTTTAGGTACTGTGCTCGCTCAGCCAAGAGAAGGTAATATCGATCACCCTATCTCTTTTGCTAGCAGAAAGTTGTCTACAGCAGAGAAAAATTATACTACGACAGAACGCGAAGGTCTTGCTATGGTATATGCATTACAAAAATTTCGACATTATCTGCTAGAATCTCATTTTAAGATGTTTACTGACCACTCTACTTTGAAGTACTTGGTTAACAAACCTGTGCTAGGTGGAAGAATATGCAGATGGTTAATTATATTTTAAGAATATGATTTTGAGATCATTGTTAAGCCTGGAAGACTTAACCTAGGACCTGACCACTTGTCGAGGCTCGAGTCAGGCGAAGAACCTACCAATTTGGACGAAGGCCTCCTAGATGCACAATTATTTGCTATCCAGATAGTTGATGAATATTTCCAGGATATTTTTCAGTATTTGTCCACAGGTATCCCCCCTCCAGAGATGACCGCACCGCAGAAGAAGCAGTTGGTGGTTTGAGTCGCGGATTTCACTTTAATAGCAGGACAGCTATATAAAATGGGACCAGATGAGATACTGCGTAGATGTGTTTTGGAACATGAAAAACCTCTAATATTGGCTGAAGCACACTCTGGTGCAGCAGGAGGTCACTATGTAGGCAAAGCCATAGCGCAGAAGATCTTGACAGCAGGCTTATGGTGGCCCACACTCCACAAAGATGCAAGAGAATATTGCCACAGCTGCGACATCTATCAGAGGACAGGTAAACCATCTAGGAGGGATGAAATGCCCCTAGCTTTGCAAGTAACATTACAGGCCTTTGACAAATGGGCCATTGACTTTGTTGGTCCTATCAACCCCCCTGCGAAAAATTCAGGAGCCAGATACATCATTACAGCAACTGATTATCTTACCCCTTGGGCCGAAGCTCAACCAGTCAAGAACTGTAGCACTGCTACTGCTGCGAAGTTCATCTTCGACAACATCTTATCCAGATTTGGGTGTCCCAAAGTCCTTATGAGTGATCAGGGGTCACATTTCCTGAACAGGACTATTGAAGTATTGACTGAAGAATTTCAGATGTATCATCAAAAGAGTACCGCATATCACCCACAAGCAAATAGGACTGTCGAAGCTTTTAACAAAATCCTTGAGCATGCCTTGACAAAGGTTTGTAAAGCTAACAGGAATGATTGGGATCTTCGAATTCCAGCAGTGCTATGGGCTTACCGCACTACTTGCAAAAAGTTGACAGGCCATACACCCTTTCGACTAGTTTATGGGCAAGAAGCTATCATGCCCATGGAATACATTGTTCCCAGCCTCCGGATATCTGCTTTCACTGACATGGATGACCCAGCCATAATCACAGAAAGACTGAAACAGATATTAGAACTTGAAGAGGATAGATTTGTCGCAGGCTTCCAACAATAGGTGCAGAAAGCTCAAGAAAAAGCATGGCATGACAGACACATCAAGAAGAAACATTTTCAGCAGGGTGATCTTGTGCTCCTTTATGACAGCAAATTCATGAAGTTCCCAAGAAAGTTTAAGACACATTGGAAAGGTCCGTATGTAGTACAGAAAGTTACTTATGGGGGCACAGTCCAGCTAGCTAAGTTAAATGGTGAACTCTTTCCCTCTATGATAAATGGGAGCCACTTAAAGAAGTACATGGACAGGCCAGATACTCAGAATAGGAGGTAGCACCAAGCAAATAAGCGAAGATGCTCGTAGCATTATGGATTCTTGTAGCTTGTTTTGTCTAAAGGATGCGCAGCTATAGGTTGGTCGTAGGTCGCAGGGTCAGACTGTGTCGAATTCGAAGGTTGTCAAGGTGTGTCGCAGCCCAAAATGTGACAGATGGGACATACCGCATTTGGCGGCGCTAGCACGAGAGATGCTCTCATTACTTGTCATAATAAGATTTTGGGAAAATCCGACGCTGTGCGGAGAAGATTTCTGGAACTTCATCAGATTTCATGTCATTACTACACCATGATGACAAATTCCGCCTCGGGATTCTATAAGAAGCCATCTCGACCTGTATCTTCTGTCTTAAGTACATCTGTGAGATATTCATCCCACACCATGTCGAACGACTGTAAAGTTCAGGAGTTAGTACGAGAAGTAAGGGACAGAGGTTTGCAGCACCTTCTGAGTACTCCACCAGTACCTCCCTACTTGGCTAAGTACATCGACAGGCAGGAGTTTGCTCTAAATTTGCAAAGACAGACAGGAGTTTGCTCTAACGTAGAGCAACAAAGGGTATGAGGCCTCGCAAAAAGACTCTGGGGAATCCCGCCATGCAATCTTTCGCCATAGCAGAACCATGGCAGCTATACTCCTTCTGCATTGGGACACGCAATCCCAGGGGACCCCAAAGTTGTGTATGGTCAGGCATCAGCAATTGGAATGAAGGATGGTGTTGCAGGTGGATCGCGACGGTTTTCATCCGCAAAAATTCTGCAAAGGACAGAAGTAGGAAACTGGCCGCAGCATGGAGAGCTTCAACAAGCAGTACAATATGCTCGTCAGCGAAATTCTGCCACCAGAGAAACTGAAGAGTGTCCCGGGACGGGCCACTAGTGAGTCTTAGGGGCCTGTTGGGACGCATACTCCATGTTTGGGTAACTCTGCGGTTAATCAGAAAGTTTGTAAGCGGAGTTATGGGTCAAAACAGTATTAGGGGTGTCGAGGGAAGTTAAAACTCCTTTTCTGTAATAAACCCTTGGTTGAAATCCAGGGTTTAGGGTTTTGGGTGCCCATGGTTTAAGACCATGGTTTTGTAAAAATGCGCAGTATAAATAAGTGCTTGTGTAAAGAAGATGGGTTAGGTTTTATGATGTAATAAAGCTTAAGGCGAAGCTAAGGTTGATATTGTAAGAAAAGGTTAAGTCCCAGCTGTGTGCGTGGATGACCTCTGCAGCTGTGTGCGCAGAGGGTTTTTGTAAGGAAGATTGAGGAAAGACCTGCAGCTGTGTGTGCAGGGGCCTACTGCTGTGTGCGCGGCTTTTTAAGGATTGAAGGGATCTGCAGCTGAGTGTGCAGATCAAACTGTGGTTTTGTAGCAAGTTGAATAGAACACAGTTTGTAGACGTAACCCCTACACTGGGGGTGAACCACGTTATATCTGGTATTGTGGTTTCTTGTGTTGTTTATGTTTCTGTTGTCTTTTATGCATTAATAACTATATATATATGATAAGTTAGATCGCTGCTAATATTTAGCTTCGCTGTGAATTCCCTGTAGTGTGTTGAGCAAGTCACGACTGTTTATTTATCTACGAAGTTGTATGTGAATGAATGGTAAAGCTTTATAAGTACTGATTAATAAGGATATTAAAAGGCTAAGGTACAGTAATTCCCCTCTCTGCTTGCAGAAACCTGATTCTGTGGCACCCAATAGCTGTTTCGGGTGAGACTACAACCTGCACGCAGGTTGTTGCCGAAAGGGCCAACACTGTGGGTCTTTTGTTGGTGTGACACTAAAGGATTAAACCCGGGTCTGCCCTATTTCCCAACACTTATGCCCAAGTACTTCCCACAGTTAAGCAGATAGGGATTATTCCCAGATCCGAACCTGCAACAGAAGCGAAAAAAAAAAAATGGGCAGAAAGTTCACCCAACAAGCCCAAGAAAGTGCTCTGATACCAGATGTGAGGACCCTGCAGCAAATAATTAATCAAAATACACGATATAGCAGCAGAACTCAAAATCACTTTTATATTAATCGCAGGCCACTTCGAGGGGGCAACCTCCTTTGAGCAAGGTCAATACAAAATAACTTCACGGTGCCTTCCTTGGCCTCAACACACACTTATATACTAAAAATAGGCGCCAATACTATGGGTCAAAACCATGGGCCAATATAAACTATGGATCAAAACCATGTGCCAATACTATGGGTCAAAACCATGGGCCAATATAAACTATGGATCAACAAATACTACATGCGGCTTACAAAGCATATGCGCCCAACAATAATAACACAAACTATGGATCAACAATTACTATGGGATGACTTACAAAGCATATGTGTCCAACAACAATATACTAACATGGTAAAGAGAAGGATTGACATGGGTTCCTAACAGGTAAGTATTAAGATTAATTTGAAATCTCAAATATGGAATATGAAATTGATAATAAATCAAATTATACTACCCTGCATATTAGAACTACGCTATTTTGCAAAAAAAAGGAAGGAAAAGCAAAAAAGAAACACAGACACAAATACCCCTAGGGGGGATGGTGAATAGGCTCGAAAGAGCCTATTCGAAAGGACCTTTTCTTTTTATTAGTAATGATTTATAGTATCATAAAATTAAAATTGATGCACTTTGGTCCTTGTTATCTAATATCCAAAGGCTTACAACAATCTTGTAACAATCTTGAATTAAAACACAACGGTGGGGGAAGCTTCCGGGAAGCTCTGGTTCATCCAAGAGTCGGAAATTTGGCAGAGTCTCCTTCTCTTTTATGTTATACCTGATAAAAAATAGTGAGCAATTAAAATCAAATGTTCCCAAACACACTTTAAAATTATTTTGGGTCACCACGCTAATTACCCAAAAAAAACTAAGTAAAAATTCTTAAACAAGGGTAATCTAATTTCTGCAAAAAGGAACCAAGGAAAGCAAGATTTCCTTGGGATATTGGCTTGCTGTTTGGGAAGCCAATGATATGTGCACTTTTATTGCATAATTTAAATCTTTGAAGAACGAAAAAGGAAGCTACCTTATGAGCAAGCTTTAGATCTATGCTTTTGCTACTTGCAAAAGGGAATTTCCTACACCTAGATCTATCTTTATGAATTGATGTTCTTTATGAAATTATAGATCCAAGAAGAAAAAATATTATAAAATAGATCTAACAATATATATTCAATTCTTAGAACTATATCTGATCATAAGAGAAAGAGACAAGTAACCGGAAGACTAATTTTAATAGAAAGGAGGAAGAGAAGGGGAAAGGCCCATTGTTGGATGGATCTGCAATGGAAACTTGTTAGTGGAATACAGAGGGACAATGCCATCAATTTTTTTGGGATGTACAGTGGAGTCAAACTAGATCCACAGCTCATCCAATCCTTGCTACCTGAAAGCTAAACACACAATCCTGCACGAAACCTCATGAGATCTGGATATATATATGAAAAAGAGACAAGAATTACATGCAAATAAACTTATTAAACATGTATAATATAGATACTCAAACATATATGCTATGAGATATAGAAAACACAAGTAACATTACTTGCCCAACTATACTCCTATTGATTCAGTTGAATCGTTCAAGCCAGACAGGGTTCAAATGCAGAAATTGAGAGAAAAGATGGCAACATCAATAGCCGTAAGACAATGCTTAATCCACACACATGAGAGAATTACACCATTTGGCCTCCAAATATTCTTTATTCCAACAATCAAAATATTACAACAGTATCACAATAGTAAGCCCTTCAATCCAACTCTAACTAGCTTGGAAGAGGCAGCCTGAGCTTTATTTATACAAAAAATAGGAGATCCATCCTAGGGGGGCACAAATCCCAAGGAGATAGACCACTGTAGCTGAAGGAGAGTCCATCAATGCCTGATTTGTGTCTAACTGAGCCAGATCTAAGTCTCACTGAGTGCAATTGTCAATCGGAGAGCTGATCTGACTGACACCTCAACCTGTTGACTGAAGCATCCACCAAAACTCATCCAGATGAGCCAAAACGTGTGGAGGAGAGAGGGAGGGTGAAATTCCCCATAAAGGATGCTAAAGATCAACTCTGGATCTGATTTGATCACCTCCTTCAGTTAAGGATTTGTCAGATCTAGTCAATCTGGTTTAGATCTGATTGATTTCAATCAAATCGACTGAGAATCCACTGATCTATGATTCTGGATTTGCTCCAAATAATTGATTTTTGGGGCTTTCTGACCTAAGTTATGGAAAATCACTCAAAACTAGGAAATAGTGGATCCATGGGTTTACATGGTGCTCTTAGCTTGAAAATGAGCACCTACCTGAAACAGATTATTTGGCCCACTTTTATTACAAAAACAATTTTTCCAATTAAACTATTAAAAAATAGCCTAAGTTTTGGAAAAATTAAAATTTAATAAAAAACACTGAAAAAACTAAAAAATTGAAAAATTGAAAAAACCTAGGGGGACTTAGACATGTTCATATGACTCGACCATAATGTCTAGCATGTTTATACATTGAAACATAGACTCTAATAACCTCAATAGGCATAAATTCCAAGCCGACCACCCCAACTTTGGAGGTATGGAGTGAAAAAATTAGAAATTATCAGTCGTTTATTCAACAACCAATAATAACCAAGGGAAAAAACACCCTAGGCTGATCGGATTGAAAAATAAAGTATAAGAGACCAAGTCTTTTATAGACACTATCATGCTAGAACATTTATTACAATTCCCCCATGGGGTATGAACATGTGATATAGTACAACAAAGCTTTCCAGAAGCACTTCCAAAGGTCTTCTGAAGTCCGAACAAAAAATCTTTGTCCGGTTCACCAGTCTCACTTGATAAAAAACCACTAAGTACAACTTAGGTGGTAACATCCACCACCTTTCTGTACCTCTCAGCTTACTGGTTCCTATCACACCAGTCCCAACCCCTTTATTAAACCCTATTATACACCCAAGGATGGAAAACATATTTTCTCCTATACGTCTTCATGTGGTTCTGCACGACTTCCCCATGGGATACTCCACCAAGATCAGGAAGTTATATGGAGAAAGAGGGTACTCAGCTGAAAAAAATATGTGGTGGTTTTCGGACTCGGTCGACCTAGAAGAGGTAGACCATGACGATGTTAAGGTCAGATTATTTTCCCATACCCTTTTTGGAGAAGCAAAGAAATGGTATAAAAACCTCACAGATGACTCTATTATGAGATATCAAGCCTTCGAGGATGCCTTCAAAGACAAATGGGCATATCAAAAGAACCCCAAGCAGTATCTCTCCCAGTATACAATTATATCCCTGCTCAATTTAAACCTCCCATAGGCTTCTCTCGGCTTCAATACATAGAATCTTTCGATAGTGACTTATTCTTATGGCTAAGTGAAAGAAGATCAACCTCCTTAGCGGCTATGATAAAAGACACCATAGACATGGATGTAAACCTAGTCACCACAAGAAAGAAGAAAATATATGAAGGGGAATGGAGAAGAGAGGAAGGGGAGCGAAAGGTTGACAAAGATATTGATCAACCCTCAACCTTGAGCTCGTAAGAGGCCAGAATTGACAAAATGATGTGAACCATGGAAAGAATGATGGCGAAGCTCTCTATAGATGGAAGAACCCCTCCCAGAGAGAATCAATAACAGAAAAACAGGAACCAGAATGCTAGAAGGCCTCAAATTTTCCAGAACAGGCAGATAAATCACCCTAACCCACCTGCCAAACCTCCATTCCAAGAGAATTTTGTGGATCAAAAAGGGGAGAATCAAACTGAGGATGAAATCCGTCAGTTGGATACCAAGTCTACTACCAACTTCCTCACCAAGGAAGAACATGACAATTATTTCCTAGAAAGAGGAGAGACACCTCCATACGAGACATATGATTTCAAGAGAGGGTACAAGCTCATTGTCCTAAAAGCATAGAGACAAATCAGCTCGAGGAACAAAGATGTCCCAGTTGTGAAGAATAAGGAAGTAGGGAACAAAGCTTCCTCCAACAAGCCTAGAAATGACCCTCCTCCCAGAGATAACCCCAAGAATGCTCCTGATCCCAGAGGAAAGGAACGAAGGGAAGAAATCCCCAGGGCCCTAATCAAGGGTAGACTTTTTTCATCCTAGAGGCTGAAATTTGAAAAGATTAAAATCTCGGTCCCCCTCACTGACCTACTGAAGAATTCTGAATATCATTCCAAAATTGCCATGGTTTTGAAACCTCCTGGGGAAATCTTCACCATATCGGATAGCCTGAATTTGCAAGATGATAGGTCCACCATCCTGTTTGGACCCCATGCAGATGAAACCCACCGATGAAGAAGTTTGCCCTTTCTATGTTAGTTTGAACATACATAATTCCATCCTACATAATTCCATGCTCGATTCAAAAGCCTCCCACAACTTGATGCCTAGAAGGATAATGGATCAACAAGGATTGGAAGTGAATAGACCCTACAAGGATATTTTCTCTTTTGATTCCAATAAATTCAAATTCCTAGGCCTCATCAAAGACTTGGTCATCTCTCTCGCTCAAATCCCTGCTAAAACCTTGGTCATGGATGTGATTGTGGCTAACATTCCTTCGAAGTTTGGAATGCTGCTATCTAGATATTGGGTGACCAAGCTCAAAAGCTCCCTCTAGATGGACATGTGATACGCTACCATTCCCATCTTTCGGATAGAAAGGAGAATTTTCAAAGAACAAAATTTGGCATATATGGTGACCAATGCTGAAAGGCTGCAAAACCACCCCATATACTCGCTAGACACGGAACTAGGATCTGTTATGTTCTTCACCAAAGTTGATGAAGATAGTGCCTATTTCCAGAACGCTACCTTCGTTCCTACTCAGGAGGAGTTAGGCAGAATATGGGAGGTGGATTTTGATGGTTCATCCTGCAACGAAGGAGCAGGGGATGGGATATGGATGAGCCCCTTAGGAATCCAAGATTTGAGGTATTCTTACAAGCTTTCTTTTGACTATAATAATGATGAAGCAGAATATGAAGCAATGATATTGGAAATCCTTTCTTTGAAGAAGCTCTAGGTCAGGAGGGTGGTGTTACATCGAGACTCTAACTAATAATCAAGCAAATGACTCGCGAATATCTGTCCAGGCACCCCCAGATGAGGAGCTACTGAAACTCCACCCAATACCTCATAGAATGCTTCGGGGAATACAGTTTCAATATGATTCCTAGAGTACAGAACTATGTGGCGGATTCCCTGGCTACCTCGGTAGCAACTTTCAATATCCCCATGCAACCTATAGGGAAATATGAAATTGATGTGAGGCACAAACCTTCTATATAGGATAATGTGAAGATATGGAAAGTGTTCCAAGATGATAAACAAATCCATCAGTTCCTCACCCTCACTAAGGAGTTTGAGAGATCAGTCATCGATGAAGAAAATGAATTTCAGGAGGATATTGCCTCCTCTCAATAGCCTTTACAAAACCAAATGGTGGATCTGAAGGAAGTAATCCGAGAAAGGGATTTTGTCACTGTGAATGACACTGAAGAAGATGATAAGGAAAATATTCAGGAGCCTAAATTGTAGGAATATGAGGTCCAACTGGGATATGAGAACAACCTATGCAGCAAAGAAATTGTGCAGCTAAAGGGAAAGTCAATCCCCAGAGGTCTGGTCCCTTTGGAGAAACTCTTTCACCTTAACGATGTAGCTCGAGAGCCTCAATTGGTCCCAAACTATGAAGATGTTGAGGAAGTGAATATTGCGACTGAAGAGTAGCCTAGGATCATCAAGGACCCTCTCATCAAAATATAAACAAAGATATGTCTCGCTGATGAAGGAATATTCAGATGCGTTTTCTTGGAGTTACACTGACCTCAAGGCTTATGACACCAGCATCATCCAACATACTATACTAATCAAGAAGGACGAGATGTCGTTCAAATAGAATCTTACAAGGATGAAAGCCAAAGTGTTTCCCCTGGTAGAAAAGGAGATCAAGAAGTTGTTCGAAGCCAAAATTATTGTGGCCCTCCGATTCTCACTTTGGGTGGAAAATATGGTTCCTGTTAGAAAGAAGAATAGGGAAATGAGAATCTATATTGACTTCAGAAACTTGAACAGGGCTTCCTTGAAGGATCACTACCCCGTCCCCAAAATGGACCATATCTTGCAAAGAGTAGTGGGTTCATAAAGGATCTCCATGCTAGATGGTTTCTAAGGTTACAACCAGGTTATGGTTCATCTAGATAACCAAGAGAAGACGACATTCACCACTCCTTGGGGCACCTTCATGTATGCTAAAATGTCATTTAGACTGATGAACATGGGAGAAACCTTCCATAGGGCCATGTGCATATCATTTGCTAATGAAAAGGACAAAATCCTAGTTATCTATCTAGACGACATCACTATTTTCTCCAAGTCTGATGAAGAACATGTCGCCCACCTATCGAAAACATTCAAGAAGGGTAGGAAGTTTGGCATCTCCCTGAATCCTAAAAAGTCATTATTTTCTATGAAGGAAGAGAATTTTCAAGGGCATATAATCTTTTAGGAAGGCATCAGGATAGATCCTAAGATTTTCGAGGCTATTAGCAAAATTGAGCTCCCTCGGAACAAGGTATAGGTTCAATCATTCCTGGGAAAGGTAAATTTCCTCAGAATATTTATAGCTCCATTTGCTGAAATAGTCAAATATATAACTAACATGCTAGGAAAGGACCAAGAAATCAGGTGGATGCTTGAATCCAGACAATCCTTTCGAACGCATAAAGAGGGCCATAACCAAGAAACCTTTCCTCATGAACCCATATTTCTCCAAAGACTTCCTCATATTCTCATTTGCCTCCGAGCACATGATGGCGAGAGTGCTGCTGCAAAAGAACCACAAAGGATATGAACAGCCCATCACCTTCTACAACAAGACTTTGAGGGATTCTCCTTTGAAGTATAACATCCTATACAAGAAGGCATATGCTCTGGTGTAGGCCTTAAAGGATTTAGAGTGTACATCTTACATTCCCATATTATAGCCCAGATGCCCACCAGCGTTGTGAAAGGCATTCCAACTCAACCAGATCCAAAGGGATGGAGGGGAAAATGGATAGCTATACTGGTCGAGTACGATTTGGAAATCAAACCCACAAAGTTTCTCAAGGGACAGGGGTTAGATAAACTTATGTCCCACTCCAACTGTGATGCTCTTAGCCTGCACATGATCATTGAGTTGTCAGCTGACGCATAGGAGCCTCAGAGATAGTCTAGGCCGCTAATAGGTGAGCACTTTCTATCGTCACCATGGTAAGATGATGCCATTTTTTTCCTACAACATTTGTAGGCTCCACAGGGCATGGATAAAAATAGAGCCAAATTCCTCAAACAGGAAGCGACAACGTTCTACATCCTAAACAAGAAGTTATATTGGAAAGATCCTGGGGGAATTTTTCTGAACTGCGTGGATGAACATGAGACCAAGAGACTCATTTAGGAATTTTGTGTAGGGGATGTGGAGGGAATCACTTCTGGAAAACCATGATAAAAAAAATTATGAGGGCATGATTCTACTAGCCTATGATATTCTCTGACACCCATAAGAAACTAATGGCCTGCCATAAATGTCATATTTTTGAAGGCACAAGAAAATCTGTGACATTGCCTTTGAAACCCATCCAGGTTGAAGCCCCTTTCCAACAACGGGGGATAGATTTTATCAGGGATATTAATACTCACTCTTCAGGACAGCACAGGTGGATCCTAACCGCCACTGATTACTTCACAAAATGGATCGAGGCCATTCCCACAAGACAGGCCACCGAAACAGTGATCATGCAATTTTTAGAGGAGAATATCTTGTCCAGGTTTGGTTTCCCCGGGAATATAATCATTGATAATGCTCCAGCCTTTAAGTCAAAGAATATGATTTCTTTCTATTTCAAATACCAAATATAGTTGGGGCACTCCATGACCTATTACCCCCAAGGAAATGGATTGGTGGAATCCTCAAACAAGAGTCTCATGAGGATCATAAAAAATATGCTACAAGAAAACAAGAAGGATTGGAACACTAAGGTAATTCATGCTTTGTGGGCAGACAAAATTAGTGTGAAGAAGTCTATAGGCACCTCACCATTCCAACTAGTCTATGGTTCAGAAGTATTTTTTCCCAATTCCTTGAGCTTTCCAGTGATGATATTGTTGCAAGAAGAGGACACTAAGATTCACCCCACCCAGAGGAGGATGTATCAGTTAGTTGAGCTACAACAACAAAGGGAGCAGATTTTCAATAAGACCCAACTTTTCCAAGACAAGATGAAATAAATCTTCGACAAAAGAACAAAACTCGACGATTTATAGGTAGGTGACGTGGTGTTGCAGTGGGACGCACCCAAGAGGATAAAGGGAAGCATGGAAATTTTGACCACCTATGAAAAGGCCCATACAAGATCTTCGCCTTCAGGAAAAGGAATGCTTATGTGTTGGAAGAAATGGAAGGTGGATTAGTGTCTAGAGCTCCAATTAATGGAAGGCTCCTCAAACATTACTTTTTGTAGGATATCCCAGTCCCATTGTCATTGTATATACCATTTTCTTTGTATTTCAAAAATATCGCATGTGTGGATGGATCTATGACAAGATGTAAAGCCCGAGGTGAAGGAACCAAGGTCTCCAAGGGACGCCATTATCAAGTTTGTTTTTTAAATAAATTTTGGAGTTGCAGAAAAGGTTGGGGTGGCCCAATGTATAAGAAACATGGCCTATGTAGTTCTTTTCTACCTCATAGGGAGGATAGCATCCCTGAGTTGGAGCCGCTTTTAGCACCTGGCTCACACCAGTGCTAAGATTTTTAAAGGGACTTGCATATGGGATTGGTCCAATACTGAGCTGAAGGGGCAACAAGGTGGACATGTGAAATCAAAGATCAAGGCCCAAAAACATGACTAAACCCCACAGACCCTGAAAAACAACAACTCAAGCGCATGCCCAAGATAGATTGATAGCGGAGAAAATTTTTGCTGATAGGAAGATGTGCGATCTATGAAACTGTGGAGGTCCACGAAATCTGTACCTCCCTTCAAACGTCAATGTCCACGATCCTCCAAATCTCACGATGTATGGAAAGAACATGATTCGTAGTGATAACATGCACGATGGTTAGCAGGATAGAGTGATGTGAAGGGATAGTGGATCCCGCTCATATGGACGACCAAGATTTGATGGCACAGGAGATCTACAGTGGAAACAGGTTTTGCATAGTGGAAGTACATGATGGTTGATGAAGGAGGCCTTTGCAACATGCTCAAGGGTCTCACATCTCTCAAGGTCATAGATCTGATGCAGCCTAGATTGACGGTGTATAACATCTTTGTCAACGAAAGGTGTAGGGAGGTTAACCAAGGTTACGATCATGAAATGACATAAAGGGACACAACAGGATATGACTGATCTCTGTGCAGATGATATCTACGATCATAAGCAATGTCGCACAACACAAGGTGCTCAAGGAAAAAGGGTCAACATAGATGCGAAGCTTAGTTGAAGTGTGGAAAAGATTCAGTGATGCGAGTCATGCTTGAGGAACTGAAACCATTAGGAGGAGCTTGGGCTTCACCATCAGATCAAGTGAGCGTGCATCTCTTATTCTGTGTTTCCTTTTTGGGTTCGACGTGGCTACTTTACTGTAAGGTCAATTTTAAGTAAATAATCATGGTGGGACTACCACCTCAAAAAGTTGTTAGGATTTGAATAATGATCCATAATTTGATTCCCTGTTTTTGTAACAAAAAAGGGGCTCTGATCGGGGTTGCTCATGAGAACCATGGAATTATAAATAAGACCTGAATTTATGAGGAAAGGGTTGGAATTTTCATTCAAAAATAATTCTGATCTCGTTTTGTCTCTGTAATTCTCTTGGAAGTATTAATGAGAAATATGCTCCTGTGTTTCTAAGATTCATCACGGTGGTTGCATTTAGTCTATGTTTCCTATTTATCACTTTAATTTTTGTGTATTTATGCTAATGCGCTCTATATTAGTATACAAGGAATTCTCTCTCAGATAAGTGCTCCTCGTATCATACACCTCATTCATTATTGTGTCTGGTAAATTATTTGGAATTCATATCCTATGCTCCACTGTAGATACCAGCCTTTGTTGTTTATTCTACTAAAGGTGATGCAAGAGATTCATCCATAGATAGGTGCCTCTTGTTTCTCTAGGCTTTTTCTCCTCTTCCCCTGATCACCCTTTCAAGATATTTGACTATCTGTGCTTCTTACTTTGCCTCAGAATATATAGTAAATTCCCTTTATAATTTTTGTTATAATACCCTTGATTGATTCAAGATTTAACTCCACTGCGCAATGATTTTTCTGTATGTCTATTCTACCATTTTTTAAATCTATCAACACCTTGTTACCATCAAAAATTCCAAAGCTTTATATATGTGTGCTTCTTTCCTCTGTGACAAGAGAGATCCTTCTTCGACTGTATTGGCTAGAATATAGTCTAAAATTGGTTGAAATGGTTACCACTGTGACTTCCTATAGTAACCATGAGAAAATTACACAGTTCTAACAGTATCATAGCTCTTTGGAGCTGAAAATCAAATCAGAGAGTTTGAGTTGTTATCTAGGGTCTCTTCCAGAAAAATTTGATTGTTTGTACTGTAGGTAGTTCCAGTTTCTTTCTCACTCAATGTGCAAAAAGAAATGGAGCAGAGTCATTTCTTGATAATCCCATTCAATTATTTTAAATGGAAGGGATAAATGGTGATCTAGCTGAGGTTGAAGGACCTCTACAGAGTAACCATGGGGATAGAGAACGAGCCCAACTCTACTGTGGAAAAATAAAAGTACTTCAACAGATTGGATGAATCGTTTGGGATTCTTTGTCTCAGTATTTCGAGGGAAATTATTTTTCATGTAGACAGTCTTGCTACACCCAATGAAGTATAGCTCAAGCTTGAGTCACTATTTGGTAATATTAATGAGATGAGAGGACACCAACTTGAAAATGAGTTGATCACATTGACCCCAACTCACTTTGAGACTATCCAAGATTTCTTCACAAAGTTCAAATTGTTGGTGCTTCAGCTGAAACAATGTGGAATCAAGAAGAAAGAAGAGAATCTGATCTTGTCTATCCTTTAGAATTTAGGGCCTAAGTTTTCTATGTTTGTCTCGACATTCCATTCATGCAAGTTGACAATTCGAAATTGGAGAATGCCTACCTTGGAAGACTAAATGGATTTTTTGGCTCAGGAACAAGACAATTTGGTTCAAATGGTTACCATCAAATCCACCAAGGATCAATCCCTTGCTATAGGTGTGTCAAATCAATCCAAAGGAAAGAATAAATCCAAGGATTCGAAGTAGCAAAGAGTGAAGGAGAAGAAGCATTTGGATGTAGAAAGCTGAAGTTCAACTTATGAGGATTCAAAAGCTAATCGGATGAAGAGTAAGAGAGAGAATACCAAATGTGGTTATTGTATAGGTTCACATCATGAAAAATATTTTTCCATAAGGAATTTGGACATCATGTCCAAGCTACTCGAAGACAACAATATTAATGTTCCAAATTTTGCAAGAAGAGAAGGAAAGCTCTCCTTGGAACAAGAAGATGGTAAGCGCTTGTATGCTTTGGGTGCTAGGGTCAAACTTGTTTCTAATATCTCTATTTAATATATTTTTTTCTTTATTTACATTCTGATATATCATATTCTTAAATCTCTATCCCTTCCTTGGAAGAAACCCCAAACATTTTTCCAAAGTTTCTTCCAAAAATTAGTCATTTTTCACTAGTTTCCGACTTGTCTTCTCAAAGCTCTTTCCCACTCCCTTCATATCCTTCCTATTATGATTCTAAATATTATATGCAGGCTGATATCCAGTTTATGACATCCTTAAACTCATTTCCCCAACTATTTTATGCCCAAAATACCCTACAACCCCCAAGTTCGCTAGTTAGAAAATCTCAAAATCGCATTGTTTCCAATACTTTGTCACTTGTGTATGTTGTTTTTATGTCTTGCATATCATTTGTTGGTTTTAAACCCATGTTATTGGCCTTCATGGGACTACTGATCCAAATTTTTGGACCTGATCTCACCACCTATGGTTCAAATTTGAAGTTTCCATACCATCCAAGTTCGCTCAACTGTCAGTATGATCTAGTTACCAACTATTTTCCCACTATGGACCCATTCGCTCATGGATACACTATACCTATAATATTTTCTTCTAGATATGACTTAGATTATGATATTTAAGAGCCTCATGAAATTTTTTACAAATTTATGAAGGTGCTTCATCAAATTGGGAAGAAGATTCATGGTTTAATTAATGATATGGAAACTACACCAGTAGTTGATTTTGTTGAGTCTTTTGATGTTCTTTAGGAAGGATTTTGCAGATATATCATTTCCATTATTGATTATCATTCCATATTAGAGCATGGTTACAAAAATAATAATTATTATGATTCTCCTCCATCATCAAATGATGACCTTCAAGGGACCTCTCCACATGTTCTCTGTTTACAACACATTGATGCATTGATGCATGATCTTGGAATCCACAACATCTTCACCAAGTCCATAATACCAAGAAGTTGTTCTTTCAACTCATTCAAGTGAATAATAAGAAATGTTGAAGAAATTTTGATCATCTCTATGTCATTTCCATTCTTGAGGAAGGATTTTCCCCATGAGGTTTTGCCTCTTTCCTCATTTTTACATGGACAAATAACTTTTTTGTAAGAGGTGACTTGAGCCTTAGTTGCCAAGGCCTTAATTTTTTGATGTGGTTACACTAATTCATGCTTAAGGGGGTGTGTTAGAGAATCATACCACCTAGTACCATGGTCACATACCACCTAGGGCACACTTAATTTGTTCTACACTTATGTTATATGGCCTAAACCTTGGTTATGTTGATCTAGCAAGTTATATGGGGGGTTTTTAATCATTAATGCACCCAAATGCTCTTGTTTTGGTCAACCAGGAGAAAAATCACCCTCATTAACTACATTTCAGTCCTTGGGGTTCTCCCACTCCTTCAAACATGGAACTGGTTTGACTAGAGGCTCCCATGGATGTATTTTGGTGGCTTTCTTCCCTTTTGGACCATTAAATGTTTCCTAGAGCCATTCCCACTCACCCATGCACTCCAGCACACCTATCCTACCCTCATTTATGTCCTAGCATGCCTCACTTGCATTCACATGGCCATTCGTGACCATTTGAGGTGGTTTGGGAGCTCATTGGTCAACATAGGGGGTTTGAGGTCCAATCTAAGTCTACCACATGTATGCCACCAATTTTTATCCTAAGGATAAATTTTTTATCCCTTTGTATTATAAACATGTGCCAGACATCATGATGTACAGTAATAAAAACTTTAATTATTGGCACCATCTCTATGTGTGTTAATATTTCTCTTTTTCATTGTTTTCTGCATAATTTGTGAAACTCTTTAGTTGTGAGGATTCTCTTAGCTCCTAGATCTTGTTGTGAATCATAATTTCACACTATAAAACTTGTGTCTCCTTTTTAATGTGACGTCTTTCCATTTTAAAACTATTTTTTTATTGAATTAAATACCATGGGATGGTTACTCCCTTTCTTTGTCTAAAACGATGACCATGCACTAAAAACAATCTTGCTCCCTTTCTTTGTGTGCAACTGTGACCTCCAAGAAAATTTTGATCTTCTAAAGTGTATGTTGTATGGTTGTTCCCTCTCAATATTTGTATCAATGATATCCTCTCTATATTTCCCTCAGGTCATTATGATAGGGTGATACAGATAATTCAGATGCTATCGTCCCTCAAAACTACATTATAGATACAATCCTTTCTTTATCATTCTCATTCAGTGAAGAGACATGAATAGTTCTTCTTTTACTTTTTTTGGTGATTTGGTTTCTCTAGAGACGAAGTTTTCTCATCTGAAGAGCTTCAATCCTTAGAAGCATATTTCAACACATGACCTTTTGGTATGAATGAAGTCTCTATACGATGTTAATGACAATGTAGATGAGCACTCCTACACAAGGGTGTTATACAAAACATGAAATCTCTCTCTCTCTCTCTCTCTCTCTCTCTCTCTCTCTCTCTCTGTTTATATAAATATATATATAATGCAACATAACAACATGTTGTACATATTGTGTTTACTCTAATATACCATGGATTTCATTTTTGGAAAGATATTTGACCCAAGTTAAGTTGACTATATGCAATCCTTAATTTCTTATACAATTTTGTTTGTGTCATGTAGAGAAAAATTTTAATATGTGGTTCATGGTCTCTTGAACCCTTTATCAATTTGATTACATATTTTTGGTTGGAATTGGGCCTACTATTCTCTTGCCAAAAATCTTGCACTAGTCCCTTAACTACACCAATATACTTCGTGTCAGAATGGGATAGACTACTAGTGAAGGCCCACAAATCATTGGGGAAAACTATGTCAAGGATATCTCATGTAATAGAATAATTTTGAAGGGTTTTCACATTGCATTTCATGATATGGGATGTTTCTTTGAGTAAACAATGTTGCCTTGTGACCTTAGTAACAATTGACTGAGTCAAGACACTAAAAGATGGATTACAGTCTTTAGAACATGTTTTTTAACCAATTTTGTGAAAGTATTCAATAAGGTTTCTAACAATATGATTAGTTGTTTCCAAAACTCTAACCATTTTAATGCATACAATTATTCTATCAACAATTAAAATCCTATATTTCAACAATGAAAAAAATGGCATTTTGCTAAATCAGATTTTGAATCAATTTGTTTTTAATAATTTTAAAAGATTGACAATGAATGGTTTGTTCATGTAACTTAACTTCGAGTGACACTAAATCACTTTCATCCACTTGAATGTCCTTTGGATTTTTTATACATACACTTTGCAATGGTGGCATGGAAGATGGGTTTGTATTCTGACACGCTTGACTTTTTGGTTGTGGAGTTGCAGTTGTGGGAGGAGATACAGTGTGTTGAATGATTGTTTACAAAACGCCAAATTGTTGAACAAGAGGTTGCACCACATGAATTTTTTACTAGTGGGTATTGCATCCATCTCCTCTCTACCTTCATTCACATTATAACTATCGTCAACTAGTATTTCATCTTTATCGTTCAAAAGTTCTTTTGATGGGTTATTGATTGGAGGTTCATTGGATGTGCTAGAATTTGGTTGCTCCTTTTCTAACAATGTATTTTTTTCCATACTTATCCTTTCCTTCCCTCTTTCTTCATTGACAACTTCTATGGGCTACATTTTCCTTGAACTCTTTCTTTTTTTATTACATTGGTTTCCCATGCTTAAATGAATGTCCCCTACAATGAGATAATTTCACAAGTTCTCTTCACAATGTGAGAAGGATTTTACAAATTTAACAAATTTTAGAATGTGTGAAGGATTTTATTCCACTCACACAAGTTTACTTCCTTTATAGTTACACAATTTGACTTCTATGAGAATAGCTCAAGAGGTTGTTTCTTCACCATTTTCACAAATTCTCTCCCAAATACATAGTTTGAATGAGACTATATTTCATCACCAATTTCAATATATAATCTCATTAAAATACAAAAAAATTGACTTGTAAATAGTGAATGTGAGAATGCTTTTCTACCAATTGCAAATATTTGTACTTAAACCTGATAATTTCACAATTTCACTTTAATGAGAACAATTCAAGAGGCCGTTTCTTTACCAATTTCACAATTTATCCTACAAAGACATAAATAAAGAGACATGTTTTTTCACCAATTTCATACACTTTAATTTAACTTCATAAAATTTGGCTTGGAGAAAGTTAACATGAGAAAAATTTTATAATTTCACTTCTATGAGATTTGTTGAAGATGAAAAAATTCCTCTCCATTTTAAGAATTTATCCTTAATATAAACATTTTTTTCCTCTACAAAAATAAGTATACATGAAAATAATTCTTACTCACTGATTCTCCATTTCAATTCAATTAATATGAAGAAGGAACTTGTAAGTTAATGTTCAACATCTCGTTTTCTGTTGAAAGCGGGAAAAAAAATTATTTCTATAGTGTGTGGAGGTAGGGGAGAAAAGATGGTGGGAAATTTCCTGATATAAACACGCACACAAGATTTTCACAAGCATGCATGCATTATTAACACATGCATTCCCTTATTAATAATGTGTGCATGACCTTATTCTAATGATTAAACCATTTATTGGTCTTACCTTCTACCATGTCCATAAAGTGTCGGGTTACATCATTCAATATTCTCTCCTTCACTCTTTGTGTCTCACTCTCCCCCTATATCCCTATTCCACCCTATCATTCACCCTATCCTAGTCTGTAAACACTTAACTTCCAATCTCCCTCAATATCTAAACCCCCTAGCACTAACCATCAATGCATCCCTCATGATCTCTATTTATTTCTCTTTAAACCCATAACTCCCATTCTCTCTCTCTCCAAACCCCTAACCCCCAAATATCTCTCTCTCACTCTAAACCGCTAACCCACAATATTTATCTCTATCCCACCTACCACTAACCACCTCCCTATCTAATCTCCATATCCCCCTCTCTCTCTTTCTTCCTATCTTCGAGGCATCCAAAACTTTATAGTAGATATTGGTTAGCTTCTACATCTTTTCCTTAAATACTTCACACTCTTTCACATTTTCTTCTCTCTCTCTCTATGTATGTATATATATATATGGGCTGATGCACAATCATGGACTCCTTTAAAGGCACTTTAGATGCCACATAACACTGAAAAAACATGGAACCTCTGACTTTAGGTGACAATTAGAGGTACTTCCCTAACTGATTTTAAGATTAAGTAAAAATACAAAACTTAGGTAATTGAATAAGCTTTCATAATATATAACTTTTATATATATAAAATTTGTGTAAATGATTATAAAATCAGTTTCCTTTAAATTGGGTTTTCAAATTTTCAGCACATCATAACATATATGTTTGTGCAGGTGCAACACTATATGAGGTAAATGATGTTAATTTTGGATAAAATCTTGTAGACATATAAAGGACATATGGTACTAGTGCAACACTATTTTTTCAAAAAAATTCATGAATTATTTTTTTTATTAATTATTGAAGTATGAAAACCTTGAAACAAAAAATGTTATGTGCGGATGCAACACTTTAGGGGACAAACTTAATGAAATTCTTGATTTGTATATATAATATTGTAGAGTTCGCTCTCCTCTTGTACACCATATAGTTTTCTTTCGAAATGGTGAAAGAAATCAAAACTTACATAAAAAAACAATGGATGTATCTCTTTGCAAAAACTGACGTGTGTCATTTCGAAAAATAATAATAAATAAATAAAACATACATATGAAGGAAAAAATTAGATATTCATAATTGTAAGATCGTATTCTACAATATTCCATATTTTAATAAAAAATATTGTGTTTGTCATAGAAAAAAATTCCATCGAAACTAAGCATATGCAAATAGTTCTGAAATACAAGCAATAGCCCTGGTTTATTCATCCTATCCAATAGGTTTGGTTGTCCGAAGCTATTTCTGAACATGATGCTAATCCTTATTCTCACCGAAATTTCAAATTTTATAAACCACATATGCGATAAAATGCATATGCGATACAGAACGGATATGCGATACAAAACGCATAAGCATTTTATATCTATTGATCTTAATCTTCGACTCTTCCTTCAAATGTTTATCCAAAGATCACATACCAGTAGAAACCTGTGTAGAAGGGGAGGGACAATTCTCAAAAGACACAACATTCCTAGAATTCCAAAGATTCCAGCTAGTTAGGAAAGTAATTGCTCTATAATTGTTTAGATATTCTCATGAAAACCATATTTTTAGGCCTACCTCCATATAATCATACTTCTAAATATCCTTCTTTCCTAAACAACATTCTATATTATTACAAAATTGAAGAGAAAAGGGACATTTCATGAAGATGTGGGATATGTCTTCTCCACCTTTCCAACAAATATAACATATTCTAGGACCTTCATTATTTTTCTTTTGATAGAGATCTCCAAACAAGACTTTTGAGTTGAGATCAAGCCACATGAGAATTTTAGACTTTTTTGATATTTAATTATCCAAATCATTTCCCACCACCATCTATCTTCCAAATCCTCCACATGCATAATCTTTTGATAGTCTAGATACAATGTATAACCTCCTCCATTCTTATTTAGAGTCCTAATCAAAACATATGGATCTTAGTTTAACAAAACTTGTCTGAATTTTAGTTCTAAAAGAAAACAATTCAATTGATCTTTCAATCGACCTATCAAGTAAAGTTGGTCTTCCATCCCCATTTCCAGGTTAAAGAGGCATCTTCGTCAACAATCTGAGTTAGAATGAAAATATTCTAACTATGTAAGAAAAAATATAATTCATTCGCCACCAGTATTCTATTGCTACAACCAATAACATCATCTAATATGGTCCTAAACTGAGAACCAATTACAACCTTCTAAGATAAACTATCATTGAGCATAAGAACAACTTAATTGATAGCTCTCCAATGATTAGAAGCATGCATGGGAGATTTAATAGTATTTTTGAACCAATCTAAACTGGACTAAGGAGATTAATTACCAAACTTCCTTATCTTGCCAGTCCCCCCTCAAAAAAACTTACACACCTATTGGTCTTGAAAAATCACACCCTCTCTCCCTCTATAATTAACCTTCCCCCTGTGTCTCTGTCACACACATCCACACAGTCTCTCTCCATCCCTCTTTATCTAACCATCGATATTTCTCTCCTTCACTATCCCTTTGCATCTATAACCATCCATCAACCCTCTCTCTCACCCCTTCCCCTCCCTCTCTTCCTCTCTTCCCCCTCCTTCATTATCCCAACACTCCCCCTCAAATAAAATTACACACCTCTTGGTCTTGGAACACCACACCCCCTCTCCCTCTATAACCAACCTTCCCCCTTTATCTCTCTCAAACACATCCACACACCCAATCTCCATCTCTCTCTATCTAAGCCTCTCTCTATCTATATAGATATGTATCTCTCTCTCTATCTCTCTCTCTCTCACACACACAATCCCTCATCTCTATCCCTTGGTGTAACCATCCTTGACTATCCTTCATTTCCCTAAATCTGTCCTTTCTAAATGTTATTATCCCACTCTTTCACCCTCTAACCATCCCTCTGTCCATCATTGTCTCTCTCTCTCTCTCTCTCTTTAACCACCCCTCCATTTGTCTCTCTCACTCACTCACTCTATACACATCTCTATACAACCACTCCATCCATCCCTCTCCTCTATCTCACTCTTTAACCACCCCACACCCCCATTTTTACCTCCATCCATTATGCTATATCTTTCCTCCATCCATTATCCTATATATTTCCTGCACCCAATCATCCCTCACTCCTATATATCTCCCTTTCCCATCCCCCCTATATTTATTACCCCGCCATCCCTCCCTCCCACTTATATTTATTCCCCTCCCACTTATATTTCTCCTCCCTTCATTCCCTCTTTCNTCCCTTCATCCCCCCCATATCTCTCCCCTACCCATATGTCCCTCCCATGATTCCCTCTACACCTTTCTCTCTCTCCTTTGACTACCCCCCCCCCTCTTTTATCTTAATCAATGTATTGTTAATTTCTCCTATGTCATATGCACTACATCGCATATGTGATATACTGCATATGTGTTGTATCAAATATGTGCTCTATCACATATGCGATATGATAATCATGTTTTATATGCATACCATCAAGAGTAAACCATTGTATCCATAACGCATGTGTGATATAATGTATATGTGTTAAAATGGACATGCATTATATCACATATGAGATATTGGTTTTATAAAAAATGTTGGGTTGCAGTTCGTGGGCTAGTTTTACTGTAGAAAAAGAAAGAATTCCTATGAACTTGTGCACAGAGAACTGTTCAACCTGTCATTTCATCATTTATTACACAAATCCATAGGCATTTTACAAGTTTAGGTGGTTTTCAATGGGGAATGTACATAATAGAGGCCGGAAATAAGTGAGGAAGCTTTTTACACCAGAAGAAGATGAAAAAAAGAGAAAAGAAGAAGGAAGAAGAAAGAAATCGTCGGCATTCAATCAATGAGAAAATACTTCCCATTCCCGCTCAACAGGTGAAGCAGAACAATTCAATAGAAAATACAATGTTGAATACCCCATAGGAAGATTCAAAGTGGAGGAATTTGATAGTGGACAATACCATTCATTCTCCAGTGACCCACATTTTAGTATTGATTTCATTGGATGGAACACTACGCTTTGCAACAAATACTTGTGCCTCAACATCTCAGGTAAAAGCACATATACCTAATGTAGAGGTTGAGGGGGATAATTCAACGTTAATGGAAGTTGGTTATGGGGAAGATGAAAATATTGGTGCATTATTAAGCGAACAATTTTGTGAAGAGTTCAATCATTATGTTCTTGACGATGAAAATGGGGCTCTGCAACAACCATGCGAGGTGGTTCAATCTCCTAAACAATGTTGTCAGCTTGTAGTGGATGTAAATGTAACTCCAACATTTCAAAAGGAAAAAAATCTTGCATCAACGCAAAAGAGAACTCCTAAATGCATACAAGTGGGCAAGAGAGAAATGAATTCCATGAAAGGTAAGGTGCCTAAACGCACTATCCTTCATCATTGTTCTCAAATAATGAAACAATATTTTGATAAAAAATACTAAACCGGTAAATGTAATTTTTTTATAGCTTTGATTAAATCTAGGATTATGGAAACTATTAGAAAACAATTAGGCATAATAACATTGAATAATATCGAATCAATTAATCACATTGTTAAATATATTGCTACTGCATTCACATCGATTGGTAAAAAACTCATTCACAGGACTGTAATGTGGCTCGCTGCGTCTTGGTTGAACCAATTGTAAGTAGATCCACAAGACAACGTCCTTTACTTAAATACACATCACAATTTGTGCATTTACATCCAAAGACACTTAAAAAATATTCAGTAATAAGAGACAGCCTTGATGTAGAGGAACAAATGGAAACATTATGGGAATTTAGCAATAGGTTTCCCCGTAAAGACATGAAGTTATACGAAGCAGTGAAGGGATTAGTGCACACATCTTGGCACGAAAACACTAGGCCTTATTCTAACACAAAGGATTTTCTAAAACATCGTAGGGGTTCTATGAATAATGAACCGCATGTTAAACATTATCTTAACATGACACAAAATCAATTTTTCGGGATGTTTAAAATTTCCCACGTAGAGTGAAGGCTCGGGCAAAGATCTTTTGAAACATGCAAGCCTTGGTATGTTAGAATCAATACCATCTGGAACACTTTTTTCTGTAGGTGCCACATAGAGTTTGATAAATGTTATCATACATTTGCACATATACGTCGTTTTTGCATCCTAACCATGTGCAAGAATTCTCAAGTACAATACCGTCAATGTCATCTAGAGATTTCATCCATAGCATAATGTGTCCGAGGCAAGATGGGCAGACATATTACTTAAAACAATTTGTAGAGGGTTCTTGCAACAAATATGGTGGGCTATCATTATGGTATGATTGCATCCATGAGAGTGAAGATAAAAAATTAGGGAATATAATTGTTAAGAAGTAGAACTATCAGTATGAGACATATCAGCTACATGATTGGAAAGAAAGAAGGAATATTAAATTGGCGACTTCACAGGTGATATTGTACAAGAATAATACTCATTTAAGTGACTATATTGTTTATGTTGTTTTATAACATTGTTTATTAACATAAATTAATATTCATGTAAATAATTTTAAGTTGTTTTATAACATTGTTTATTTTTCTTCCCACCAGGTGAAAGTATGTGAGTTTATTTCAGAGTTCCATGGAAAGATCCTGTTTGTGCTAGAAATTGTTCCTAGACTACCACAAGAACAAGCTATGGCACAATCTCAAAAAGAAAACAAATTGAAATTGTTTTTTCAGGGTTTTGGTTTAAAACTTCATCAACAAGGAGGTAATAAATATTCACAAGCTAATACAGAACTGAATCATGCATGGGTTAGATAAACTGGGGATCAAACACATTCTAATAAGCCATAAACATTACACATGAAATACTAACTCCACCCACAAGATACAAGCATTTACATGAATAAAACCTTTAATCAAGAAATGAAATTGTAGACTGAGCAATCAACTAGATCAGAAATGAAATAGCATGACAGGTAAAAAGGCTTATCAGTTTATATATAATCAATAACATTCATCAACTTAAATAAGAGTTATAAGTGTTAGGTTGAGATATCACAGCTTAAAAGCCTCTCCTTGAGTCAAAATTCGAACCCTTGCACTGTATGCCTCTCCTCCTTATATAATTACAAAGATATAATATGAAGTAGTTCCATATTCACTTCTTTATGTCGAATTTGAAACTACTCAGCAGTTACATTAACAAACTTTCAAAGATTAAAAACTAATTGGCTAAAAATAGCAAAATTAGATTTCTAAGAAATTTGGCGAATTTCTGAAAAATGGGTCTCAAAGACGCCTCCATATCTCTCGATCCGGGATACCGATGCAAAACATGAGAGATGTTTTTTAAATGAGTCTATTATGAACAAAAAAATATCTTATTTTTTAAAAATTCCCCTTCAATTGATCAAAATACGTGCTATAAATTGGTGACTAAAACAGGAAATTATTAAATAATTCAAACCCTGAAAATAGGCCACAAAGATGAATTCGAATATCTCAAACGATAATAGCTGTTGAAAAAATGAGAGAGGTTTTTGTGAATGAGTCTGTTTTGGAAAAAAAAACCTCTTTTAGTTTTCCATAATTCATTTCTATCACCTCGTAATATGATCCCAATGATAATGACAAAAACAGAAAAGACAGAGCTGCTACAGGAATATCCTCATGAAAATATTTGACAAAGAACTAAGAATTGAGGGTTAGATTATTAAAAAAAACTTGGAATAAACTTGATCATAAGCTTTTCAGACCTTAAAGAATATATATTTACTAATAAGCCCAAAGAATTTTTTTAAAAACCAACAAAAATGAAATAACCAAATCATTAAAAGCATAAAATCAAACAAAAATGTACTTATTACCAAAAAACCTCAAAACCAACTCAAAATTGAAAGATAATAGAAAACAAACTTTGAAAAATAAGATACATAATATTAAGAACAAAATCTAGTTATAACATTTGGCTCCTGCTGCGAGATGAAATCCTCCTTGTGAGGTTTCAAGAACCTATAGACCTTGTGCCTTATTCATTCAGTGATGATGTCATTTACCAAATCTCTGCAAATTTCTCAAACTCTGAACACATACCTCTGAAATGACAAAATACTGCTACAAACTGGCATACTGAAAAGAATCTACATGCTCATATAGCGAGCTTATTCTGCTATTTAATCCTACTTCTAATCGAAGGAAACAACCCAATCAAGTGTAATCACACTTCTAGTGAAGCCAAGAAACCATTTCATTGAGAATCATAATTCCATGCATGCTACTGTTTGAGAAGACCCACAAAAGATGCGATAAATTCAATAAAGAGTCTGTAGGAAGCTGATACTTATGACTGGAAATAGGAAGTATGCCAAAAGCTGGAGCATTAGAAACCTTTGAAAAATACAACTCCATCCAAGAAGCTATGGGATCATGAAACTCATGCAAAATTATTCCTTCATGTTCTTCAAAAAGAATGGATTGCAAATGGGTGTCCTCAATTCTCAATACTCCATGAGATAATGCAATAAGAGAACAATATATAAAATATTCGACTCTGTTGAGGTTATCCTATTTTATCTCTTCCATTAACTCAAGCTGACTGATTTCTGAAGAGTGATGCTCAACTAATGAGGATTGAAAGAATGGCTGTCGTATTTCTTTATATCCATAAGCAATTGGCATATTTTCATAATGGTTTTGAGCAGAAAAGTTATCATGGCCATGGTTATTATACACATCTAATATTATATTCAAAGTAAATACAGTCTGGTTGCTATCAATTTGAGAGTCAAAGCAATTAAGAACTTTTTATTGTTCAATAAAAAGATTGGAATATAATTCACCTACAATCGATTTCTACTGATCATGAAAATTCCGATCTAAAACTTCAATGTCTTCATCATAATCATCATAAAAAGGAGGATTTGAAAAAAGATTAGCCTGATATTCCTTGTCATTACTGTCATTTTTATCTAGATTTGAATTCAATGGTACATAAAGAGAAAGAAAGTCCTCTTGTTGTTTCTCCTTGGAAATAGACGATCTCTGCAAATCCAATTCTGCATGGTTGGTGTAATTTCCTTTTGTCTACAAATCTGAAAGCTGGGGATTGTCCTTACTGATCTCCATTGGCATTTGACCAAAAGACAACTGATCATTGTGTTTTGTATCTAAAGAAACCAAATCTTCAGGTTTATAATAATCAGAATTAATGATAATAAAAGAACCTTCAGCTTCTTCATTATTCACTTCTAATTCATATTTATGGGAAAACCTCTCATCTTGAAGATCATTAGAGAACTGATGAAGATTGTGAGGGACCAATTCTTCTCTATCTATATCTTCAATCTCATCATGCAATTCATATTCCTTACAACAATTTTCAAACAGAAGATCTGTCGGATAAAATCTTTGATAATGATGATGAAAAATAGGATGAAACTCCTTCAAAGAATGAATGCTAGCATCGGGAAGAGATTGACACCATTCACGAGCATGTTCTTCTAAAGAAAATTTGAACGTCTTGATTAAGACATCCTCGTGAACAAAATCATGTTCAAGCATGCATTTATGAAAATTTAATAAGTGCTCACGAGGATGCTCATATTTGTTTCCTCTTAATCTAGGAAGATAGTCACCCCACTCAGTTATAGAAAGCACTAGATGTGGAAAACCAACAATATTTGAGAAGTCATAGAAAGCCTACCTTGAAACCACAATGGATTCCATGCTCATTGACATCTTGGATCGGTGGAGTGGCCAACAAATATTTCTTCCGTGGAGATGCCGGTGAAAAATTATAGCCTAAAAGATTTTATGACTTTATTCACCTCTCAAAATCAGATGAATAATGATATCCCAGGGAAGATATACTTCATCTTCGTCCCTGGAAATGGCACCAAAGATGTTTGTGCTAGAAATTGTTCCTAGACTACCACAAGAACAAGCTAACACAATCTCAAAAAGAAAACAAAATGAAATTGAATTTTTATGGTTTTGGTTTAAAACTTCATCAGCAAAGAGGTAATAAATATTCACAAGCTAATACAGAATTGAATCATGCACAAGTTATATAAATTGGGGATCAAACACATTCCAATAAGCCATAAACATTACACATGAAATACCAATTCCACCTACAAGCTACAAGCATTTACATGAATAAAACCTTTAATCAAGAAATGAAATTGTAGACTGAGCAATCAACCAAATTAGAAATGAAAAAGCATGATAGCTAAAAAGGCTTATCAGTTTATATATAATCAATAACAGTCATCAACTTACATAAGAGTTATAAGTGCTAACTTGAGATATCACGGCTTAAAAGCCTCTCCTTGAGTCAAAATTTGAACCCTTGCCTTGTATGCTTCTCCTCCTTATATAATTACAAAGATATAATATGAAGTAGTTCCATATTCACTTCTTTAGGTTGAATTTGAAACTACTCAGTATTTATATTAACCAACTTTCAAATATTAAAAAATAATTGGCTAAAAATAACAAACATTAGGGGAATTTTGAGGTCTAAAATGGGCCTCATAAGAGATATAATAAAATATCATGAGTTAGGCATTTTGTGGGGAGGTATATTTACAACTCATCTCTTACACTAAAATCAAGGTAACTATGGTTGAGTTGAATTGAAAAGATGTTTATAAATAAATTTAATAAGACAATAATATTTGATGTGACTAGAACTATGAGTACTTTTGAATACAAAAAATACTTTCATAAAAGAGAAAATAAAGTATATTAGTTTTGAATTTTTGAATATAATTCATTTATTTATCTAATATTTAAAATATCTTTATGAAATCATGTATTCACAATTTGAATTTTAAACATAAATTAAATTTATATATACATAAATTATTTTCCGAAAGAAAAAAAAAAAATTGATTCTTATTAATCAAAAGTTGCATACTAAATATAGTATGTGTTCTGCTCCTGCTATATGCAGAATTACAACAAGTTCTTACATCTATTCTGATGTAACTATTCCTCCCTTTTGGGATCTAAAAAGACCATACTAGTCCTAAAATACTGTCTAGATGGCTGGAAAAAGATACCCATGTAGGCCTGCTTCCTGAACAAAACTATTCCATTCTCCGCACTGTACATAGACTGATCATCTGAGTTTTTGTTTCCATCCTGTGTGTGAATTCTATTTGAGCTTCACTTTCAAAAATTTATATACTTCGAATTTAAGGTAGTTTTAAAGTGGTGGATTTATAAATGGCTTGTGCAGGTATTCCGTGTCCTTTGAATCCTATGTTTCCAAAATTTTCCATTCCCCCAATTGCAATGTCAGACCTTTCTTTGAGAGCTTGTCCACCTCCTTATTTCCCTCCCTGTAAACATGAGTGAAAGAGATTCTTTCAAATAATGAGAGAGATCGGGTTGTCTCTTCATATAATGCATATAGAGAAGCAATTCTACATTTATGTTTCTTATTTGTCCAATTTATAACCACCATTGAGTCACCATATACTTGTAATTGTCTGCAATTTCTTTCGATGGAAAAACGAAGAAGTAGTTTCAACGTCATGAGTTCTGCATAGTTGTTGGTTCCAGTTCCTAGTCCCAAGGATATTTGAAAATAACTTGACTTTGATTTAGATATAAGAATGCACCTCCTCCATATGTCGAGTTTTGGGAGGCACCATCAAAAAAGGCCAAGGGAGTGTTTCTGTTCACTAGTTCAGGAGCAACAATTCTTGGGGGGCGGGGTATGTTTTTTGCTTGGGGAAAGTATGAGATTATATCCGAACCCCTTCTTGCTACCTCTTGTTGGGAAATAGGGTATACCCGGGTTTAATCCTTTAGTGTCGCACCAACAAAAGACCCACAGTGTTGGCCCTTTTGGCAACAACCTGCGCGCAGGTTGCAGTCTCACCCGAAACAGCTATGGGGTGCCGCAGAATCAGGTTTTTGCAAGCAGAGAGGGGGATTACTGTACCTTATCCTTTAATAACCTTATTAATCAATAATTATAAATCTTTACCATTCATTCACATACAACTTCGTAGATAAATAAACAGTCGTGACTTGCTCAACCCAGTACAGGGAATTCACGGTGAAGCTAAATATTAGCAGCGATCTAACTTATTAGATGTATACAGTTATTAATGCATAAAAGACAACAGAAACAGAAACAGCACAAGACACCACAACACCGGATGTAACGTGTTTCACCCCCAGTGTAGGGGCTACGTCCACAAACTGTGTTCTATTCAACTTGTTACAAAACCACAGTTTGATCTGCGCACTCAGCTGCAGATCCCTTCGGTCCTTAAAAATCCGCGCACACAGCAGCAAGCCCCTGCTCACACAGCTGCAGGTCTTTCCTCAATCTTCTTTACAAAAACCCTCTGCGCACACAGCTGCAGAGGTCATCCACGCACACAGCTGGGACTTAACCTTTCCTTACAAAATCAACCTTAGCTTCGCCTTAATGTTTCTTACATCATAAAACCTAGCCTTTCTTCTTTACACAAGCGCTTATTTATCCTACGCATTTTTACAAAACCATGGTCTTAAACCATGGGCACCCCAAACCCTAAACCCTGGACTTAAACCATGGGTTTGTTACAGAAGACTTTGACTCAACCCCGAAACCCCTAAGACTATTTTGAGTCCACACTCGCGGAGTTATCCATCTTAAGGGTAGTTAGGGTGCGCGTCCCAACACCTCTTCAGGTGAGTTGGCTTTTTCTTGGAAAATGACTTTGTTCCTGGCTAGCCATAGACTCCAAATGTGGATGAGTGGAAGGGCTTTTATCTGGGTTGTTTGAGGGGATGATGACCAATCCTTCCAAGCCTCTTCAATGGTGCTACCTTTACAACTAAAGTTTAAGGTTGTGAGAGATTTGGAATGCTTCCAAACCTGTTTGGAGAAAGCATAGTGCAAGAAGAGATGATTTGAATTTTCTTCGGCATCTTTGCAGAGGCTACACTATCCTGGGCCTGCTATCTGTCTTTTATGAAGATTCTCCCATGTTGGGATTTTGTTTGCAAGGACACACCATGAAAATATTTTTGCCTTTAGTGGGCATTTTTTCTTCCAAAACCCTTTCTACCACCACTTCTGTCTCTCTTGGAAGAGTTGAGAACAGAGATGTTGATAACCAATATTTGGGGTGTATTTTCCAAATTGAGCTTTTTCCCTAATCAATTCATCTTCTATATTAGTTATCCGGATGTAAGAAGATTGAAGAGCTAGAGTGTACTGATCCCAAAGGTTTTCCCATTGTTCTGGGATCTCCAAGTCTTGAATCTTCCTCCAACCTTGATGCCATATGTTGGTTGAAGTAGTGTCTGCAATTTGATTTAAATGATAGCACCCCTTTTGATGAATATGATGAATTAAAGGTTGGGGAAGAATGTGATTTTGGGCACTACCTGGCCAAGGGTCTGCCCCTATTCTGATTTTTGTACCGTCCCCTACCTTCCAGTCCTCCTTTTTGTAGCAGTTGGGTTTAATTCTAAATCCTACATATTTTATTCCATCATCCAGGGATAATTGTTGATATGGAAAAAAATCCTATAGAGATCTCTGCATATCCTCCTCGAAATTTATTGCTATCAAGGAGGATTTCTGAATGTTTATTTGCATACCTATAGCTTTACAAAAGAGTGTTAGGATTTATGAAAGCCTTTCTCTCTCTCTTTTAGAGTCCTTACAAAAAATGAGGATGTCATCCACAAATAATACATGAGATATGCTCATTGTTGATGTTATTATGAGGCCTTCAAATAAACCTCTTCTTTTTGCATCTAGGATAGTGGACATCCTTCCGCAACTAACAGGAAGAGTAGGGGGGATAGTGGACATCCTTGTCTCAGGCCCCTTTCTGCATGGAAGAAAGGGGAAGCTGCTCCATTTATAAGGACTGCAAAAGAGGCTGTTGTTATGCATGCAAAAATCCATTTTATGAATGGGTAATTGAATCCTAGATGTGTGAGCAGGAGTCTGAGGTAAATCTAGCTTACTCTATCAAAGTCCTTCGAGAGGTCAATTTTCAGGATCACCCCCTTTGCTTTTTTTGTTTTGGCACTGTGAAGTCCCTCCTGAGCAACCCCTATGGCTTCATGAATTTGTCGATCTTCCAGAAATCCAAATTGTTCTTTGGAGATAATCTTTGAAAGGACCTTTCGAAATCTCTGTGCAATAATCTTTGTGACCACCTTGTAGGTTATGTTGCACAAAGAGATAGGTCTGTAGTCCTCCAAAGATTCTGGAGAGTATTTTTTTGGAATTAGGGTTAAGAAAGTCGTGTTCAATGGAGGATGGAGGACACCATTTTTCCTTGTTTCCTTTACCAACTGTAGTAAGTCTGGGCCTATGGAGTCATATCCTACTATGAAAAATTCTACTGTCCACCTATCTGGCCCTAGGATTTTATCTTTTTGAAAGCTATGTAGGGTTGCTTTTAACTCCTCCTCTGAGACTTCTTCCATTAACTCCAGGTTGTCTTCCTCATTTATGCTTCCAGGGAAAAACTGAGAAATTTGAATTACTTCTGCAATAGTTGTTTGGCGATCCTCTTTAAAGATGCTTTCAAAATATTTCCTCCCTATGTCAGCTAGATCTTCAAAAGTGTTTACTGTCTCATTGTTTTAGTTCTTTAGCTCCCATATAGTTTTTTGTTGCTTCCTGCCTTTTGCAAAGGCCTGGAAGTATTTTGTATTGTCATCTCTGCATTCCATTCAAATTGCTCTGCTTTTTAATCTCAGGACCCCCTGTCTTTCCAATAGAAGTTTTGTTCTTGAGGCTTCTAAAGAGAAGAGTTTCTCTCTATCATCCTGAGTAAGGAAACCTCCCCCTTCTTTGTTTTGGAGCCCCTTCAAATCCTACTCAATTTGGATGATGTGTTGATCATCTTGAAACTTCTTGTTTATTTCCCATTCCTTAAAAAGCTTTTTAATTCTTGTTAGGTTTTGAGTGAAATGAATGGCTGCCCTAGTGCCATTTTTGGCCTAATAAGAGATCCAATTTGAATTGATAAGTTGTTCTACTTCTTCATTCTTGAGCCATGCAGAGCAGAGATTGAAAGGACTAGCTAGATTTTTTGGTTGTTTCCTAATTTCCAAGCAAATGGGTAGGTGGTCTGAGTCCGTTCCTGAATCCACCCATTGTTTGAACATGAGGTCTGTCTCCAGCAGATCTTCAGAGATCAAAAATCTGTCCAGTCTCTTGGATATTCTTTCTTCTCCCAAACATTTGTTTGACCAAGTTGGTTTTAGGGGTTGCGGGTCAAGGTCGATCAGTTTGGAGTCCATCAGGAGGTTGTTAAAATAGGAGGCTGAGGGATCAGTTCATGATTTTGGCCCCCGGACTTCATGGACTCCAAGAGTGAAATTGAGATCCCCCCTATAATCAGGTTTCTTTCCTTTACAAACCCTGCTCTTTTGAAAGAATCCCAGAAATATGCTCTATTTGAGCAAGGCCCATAGATGTTTACAATAGTTAGGGTTGTTTTTGTTTCTGCCCAGCAAAGGTGGGTTCCAGGGATGATTTTAAGGAAGCATACTTATTTAAAAGTGTATAAATGTTGTGGCGAATATTACCAATTCTTAAAAAGACAACTATAAAATGATTGGTGATATTTTTCAAAAAAATATTTTAATTTCCAAGGATTTTATATCATTTATATAATAATTTGGTGATTTTTAGGGTGAAACAATTTTACCCCATCAAAATTGGGTGAAACCGGGCTTCAAAAAATGCAAAATGGTGAATCTTTTTTGGGAGAAAAACATGGAAAAATAGCCCACTGGGCTAAAATTCACCCTTAAAATCATCCCTGATGGGTTCCTAGCCCAAGTGGGGATCCCCAAGAGCTTGTCCACCGAATTCTTGTTTTCTTCCATCCAATTGCTAGTCCTTCAGAGTGGCCGATATCACTTTGCGTTGTGAAAGATTATTGTGGGATAAGTGATGTTAAACAAGTTTTGACTTCCAGCTCTGGTCCCATGGTTTCTTGCAAAAGAATGACTTCTGGTGAAAGAACCTCCATCATCCTTTTTAGGGTAAGATTTTTTTGGGTGCTTGCCAAACCCCTGCAATTTAGACAGACAAGTTTCATTTTGGCACCCCATCTAGGGTTTGCACTGCTCTAAGCGCCCTGAAAATGGTTGTTTGTATGCCACTTTCCTGGTCCCTCAGTGCCTTGCTCGGGGCCGCAGAGAGGTGAGATGGTCTTCCCCTCCCTTTGCCTTTAGAGGTGATACTATCATTTAGCCCAAGTCCTTTTGCAAGAACTTTAGGGTTTTGAGGGATTGGAACATCTCTTGAACAAAGGTGGAAGCAAATAGAGGAGGACTAAGTGGGCGAGTCATTTTTTATGGGGGGAGGGGAGGCTTCTTGCTTTGTAGTGGAGATGCTTTTGAGTGTCGGGGTTGAGGTATAACTTTTTGAGGGAGGGGGACTATTTGTGAGGGGGGTAGGCAAAAAAATTTCCTCATTCAATGAAAAAACATTCAAATGCTTACTAAGGGAAGAAGAGTTCATACCCGGTAGGGGAGATGCATTCGGATGATGTTCCGTCTACTGAGGAAGCCCTTCTTCTACTACTACATCCGTTCTTTTCGATTGATCCAATGGTTGTTCTGTGGCCTCCGAACTAAGATGATCTTCATCTAAGGCTGTGTTCGGATCAATTTCTTTGGAGCTTGAAACTGCTGATCGCCTAACCCACTTTCTTCTTTCGGATGTTGAGGGAACAAAGTTTGGGTAGTTTCTTGCCAAATGTCTTGTTTCATGACATTTGTGGCATCTAAACGAGAGGCCTTCGTAATCCAACAGCTGTTTTTTTATCTTGGTTTGCCAAACCAAGTTAAAGGATTCTAGAAGATTGGTTCTGATGTTTAAAGAGACTAGGATCCTAGTTACCTTTCTAATTTTCGTCAGCTGAAACAAGAGGTCCACTTCAATGAAAGTCCCTAGCACCTTCCCGATATCACTAAGCGATACCGGGTTCCAAAATTCCCATGGTAGTCCTGGTAGATGAACCCAGAATGGTATTGTATCCAGTCTCTCTATTTTCGCATCGAACAAGGGGGTCCACCGCTTTAGCTGAAACGGGTTTTTCCCATATGTCTAGACTCTACTGCGAATTAGGTCTACATCCTCTTTGCATCTGAAATGGAAGTCGAACCAGCCATTTGCTAGCAAAGTAATATCCGGTCCTTCACCTTGAAACCCTGTCCAATTTTCCCTGACCCATTCCTCCATTTTACCTAGGGTGGGGTTTCGTCCTCTAATTTTCCCGACTAGGGCTAATCCATCCATTTCTAGGGCTTCTTCCATGGAGACACCAACTCCACAGATTAGGTTCAAATCTCCTCTAGAGGGATTTAAATAGTGATTCTTCCTTTTCCTGGAGATGGTTAAGGTTTCCTCCGTGTTTCTATCAGGACGGGTGCCTTCGTCTTCTGGGGTGGAGTTCTTGTTCGGGAATCCATCCAAATGTTCAGTAGCTTCTCCTGTGGGCACCACCTGTAACACTAAAGGATCATTTTCTCTATTTGGGGTGGCTTCCGATTGTTGTGGTTCTTCTTGGAGACGTTCATTGTTGAGGGTTCCTACAACTGTGCTCGGAGGTTGACTAGAATGGAATAATGAGTACGGGGCTCCTCCTATGGCTGGGGTTAACGGTTGCGATGCGAACAAACCTAGCAGCTCTTCCTCAGGTAGAGAATCCAAAACCCTAATCTCTATTCGAGCTGTCATTTTTTCAAGAGTGTTTTGAACATTGTCCAGGGACGGGATTTTGGCAATTTCCAGTGAAGAGAAGATATTGAGCCCTTGCCACGAGTCGTCCGAGTAGTCCACCATGTCTATCAGTAACCTGGACCCTGCTCCTGGCTCCATGACCGGTTTCTTCCCGTTCCACCTAATGATCCTCCCACGACAGCTTGCCCAAAAAAACTAAAAAACTAAGAAAAAATTCGTCCTCCGTGGCGCCCCCATGGGCTCCCACCTTAGGGCTCCCACCTGATTCCTCCGCAAGGTCGCATTTGCCGTAGACCTTCAATCCTTTAGAGAGATAAATATATGTGGACTCCTTATATATACATAAATTATTATTAATAATTTGTATTTAAAATATATATTCATGATATAAATATAGTTTATATTTAAGAAAATTAAAAATCATATTTACATTAATCTAGAACTAATATTTAAACACTTAATATAAAATAAGATAATAAAATAAATTTATTAACTATAATATAAATTATATTTATATTACATTAACTAATATTATTACAATTGATTTAATATATTATATTTAAATTAACTTAATATAAATTATATTATAATTTAACACTAAATAATTATATATTATATTATATTTAAATACTAACCAATAATATAAAATGTGTGTTCCTTCTAGAATAATACGGTTACAATTTACCATAAATTATTTTTCTTAAGTCATCCCATTAATGTAGCCACGGGACATTTAAAAACTGTGTTCCTTTTATAATAGTTCCCCTTTATGTGAAGAAGTTTAATACACATAAATATTAAGTTTTTTCTTAATCCTGAAAAAAAAACTCCCATAATAATAATTTTAATTTATTGTATATTAAAAAGTGTATATGAATTTTGAAATTTGAAATAAAATGTACTTTTGTTTTGTAAGTATTTTAGTACAGTAATATTATATTCAAAAGTAATCTATGAGTATTTTTTTGAGCATGAGTACTTTACTTACAACATTGATGTGGTTAACCATGGGTTTTTATCCACCATTTACAATTTGACAAATAGACATCTTTAACTCAACCATTTCCACCTCAACTATAATAGATGATGTCATCTTCTAAAATGTGATTGGTTCTCTTAAAGTTGATTTTGATAGTACATTTTTTGTTTTGAGACCCATTTTTTACCTCAAAATTCTCCTAATGATCGAATTTCTGGGAAATTTGACGAATTTCTGAAAAATGGGTCTCAAAGAAGCCTCCGTATCTCTCAATCCGGGATACCGGTGCAAAACCTGAGAGAGGATTTTTTAAATGAGTTTGTTATGAACAAAAACCTCTCTTTGTTTTTAAAACTTCCCCTTCAATTGATCGGAATACGTGCTGTAAATTTGTGACTAAAACATGAAATTATTAAATAATTCAAACCTTGAAAATAGGCCATAAAGATGAATTCGAATCTCTCAAACGATAACAGCTATTGAAAAACTAGAGATTTTTTGTGAATGAGTCTGTTTTGGACAAAACCCTGTTTTGGTTTTCCATAATTTGTTTCCATCACCCCGTAATATGCTCCCAATGATAATGACAAAAACAAGAAAAACAGAGTTGCTACAGGAATCTCCTCATGAAAATATTTGACAAAGGACTCAAAAATGAGGGTTAGATTATAAAGAAAAAACTTGGAATAAACTTTATCATAAGATTCTTAGACCTTAAATAATATCTATTTACTAATAAGCCCAAAGAAAAACTTTAAAAACCAACAAAAATGAAATAACCAAATCATTAAAAGCATAAAATCAAACAAAAATGTACTTATTACCAAAATACCTCAAAACCAACTTTGAAAAATAAGACACAATCTTAAGAACAAAATCTAGTTATAACAGATCCAATAGTATATTCAACATGTTGATATGGTACGGTGGCAAGATGAGCAATTTAGAATATGCTGAGATACCTTCCCTCTCAGAACAATACTATCATTGGTTGGATTTGCTGAAAATTACACCCTACAACCAAAAAATGAAATACAAAGTCGGTACTATCACTCAAAGCACGTTAGCATAATGGTCCATATCACGTATCGACATGGGCCAGATAACAATGAAGAGAAATGTGTGATATTGAAAGAAAGTCACTTTTACATAAGTGACGACCAGACCCATGACATCCATTACATGCAACATTACTTTAAATTGTTCTATGATCATGTGATAGCTCTGTATATACTATTTTGTCGTAATTTGATTTGGTTACATGGTTGATTTGGATAGTTCAAGAATCCATGTGTATTTCAATGGTTGTGTTTGTTGCACATAAATTTATACAAGGTGCCACATATATGGAACTACTTTGAAACTGTTCATGGCAAAGGAGAGAACGATGGTACTGGTGCATGCATAAAAAATTTCCTTAAAAGGGAAGAGATGATGTTTAAAGGTGCTCTCCTTCGAGACATTGCATCTATAGTGAAATGGTGTGCATCTGTGATGGGAGAACAAGCAACAAGGAAAAACCTAGTGCAAAGAATATTCTGGGAGGTGAACAATGTGGACAGATTCAACACACATCGAGTGAACACAATGCATGGAACTCGACAGTTTCATTCAATTTGAAGCTCAGACAACTCATCCCTACAAAGTTGGACAAGATTGAAGGCTTGATTTTGCGGTTCCTGTAGCATCGATGAATGGGATGATTGTGAGTATATATATACGGTTTATACATGAGATCGAGTGACACTTGGCACCGATTTGAAGGGGGGTAATGAAATAGATAATTTGGAATATGATCATACATATATTTCTATAAACTATGATCACATATTGGATCTCATACAAGCATGTACAAAAAAAATATTTGTAGTACCTAAATCACTACAAGCATTTACATTTAAAGAAATTTTATTTATTTTACATGCAAAACCTTTTTTAATAAATGTATTGTTAACTCGACCTATTTCCTTTCATGGATCAGATATTTGCAGTGGTTGACCCAAAAAATAATGAATGGGGTTTTGAATATTGGTTGGCTCGTTGCTTAGAGGGGAAACAAACCATTCTCGAACCTGTTACAGATGATGAAAATATTGAATTCCCAACTGGCTCAATGGTTATAAAAGGGGAGTACTTGACACTAGCATCACAATAAAAAAGGAAGGGTGGTTATGTATATCAGGATTATAGACCAAGAGCTATTGTATACCACTTCACCAACCTGGTAGTTGGTATAAACATCAAGCTGTGCATACTTTCGAACAAAAATAGGTCACATGTATGATACTTTCTATGTCATTTAGAGAATGAGATATTGATGGACACCACCAATAGCAGAGATGATCCGGATGGCCTACTCGAGTGAGTACATTGTCAGGTGTTACTAGATTGTCTAGTGTGGCTAGATTGTCAGGTGCATTATTTAAACTTTAAAGTGTGTGCTAAAGTAAAATTTCAATACCATTCACCTATACAATTTCTATACTAACCTAAGATTGACGAATACCAAATTCACATACATCCTACTATTCACAGTATAATGGACAATATAAACATGATCCTACACCCTCAGGTGAGTTATCTATAAATATTGTTTGCACGATTTCATTGGGTTGTCTTTATTTTCTCATGGAAGTACTAATGTTTATCCTTTCGTGTGCCTAGGATGCAAACACAATCTATGGCACATTGAAGGCACCAAGAAATAACGGTGTATTTAGACACCACCAAATAGAATTCAAAAAATAACATGCTCTAGAGTTGTTGCAATTTACTTTTAATGAACTTTTTATATTAATGCAAATTTAATTACATTAATACACATTTAATTACATTCGTCGGTCAACTCTTGGAACTCTTTCATTGGTGGGTCAACTATGCAAAAAACTCCACCATGCAACTATTGGTATTGTTCCCATACACACCTACAGGAGCCAACGACATGCAATTATGCTGCTCCATTTGTTTTTTCACTCTAGGACCAAAAGTCACCAAGTGTCACTGAACCACATTTTGAGGCAACTTTCAACTAGACATAAATCGACAACCAAAGGTCGGATCGACAAACCGTTGACTCCATTGGTCTCTTGGAATGCGACCAAATCTAGGGGGGATCTCCACCATGTTTTCATGGCCCGGTGACTACATTGTGCATTGATTTCATAAACTAGGGTTTTGATCAGTTTTCTTGAATAAAACTCTTGCATTGGTGGGTCGACTCTGCAAAAAACTCCACCATGAAACTATTGATATTGTTCCCATATCCACCTTGCCCATACACACCTGCGGGATCCAACAACATGCAATTATGGTGCTTGCTTGTTTTTTCTCTCAAGGACCAAAAGTCATCAAGTGTCCGTGCACCACATTTTGAGGTGACTTTCAACTTGACATAAATTGTCAACCGGAGGTCTGATGGATGAACCATCGACTTTGTTGGTCTCCTCACATATGAATACATCTATGGGGACATCTCTACCATGTTTGCATGTCCCAATGACTACATTGTGCATTGATTTCATAAACTATGGTTTTTCTCAGTTTCCTTGAATACAACTCTTTCATTAGTGGGTCAAATTTGCAAAAAACTCCATCGTGCAACTATTGGTAGTGTTCCCATATCGGCCTTTCCCATACACACCTGCAGGATCTAACAACATGCAATTATGCTGCTCCATTTGTTTTTCACTACAAGACCAAAGGTCACCAAGTGTCCCTGAACCACATTTTGAGGTGACTTTTAACTTGACATAAATCATCAACCAGAGGTTGGATCAACGAACTGTTGACTCCGTTGGTATATTGGCATGCGTCTACATCTAGGGGGGTCTCTCCACCATGTTTGCATGGCCCAGTGACTACATTGTGCATTGATTTCACAAACTAGGGTTTTTTGCAGTTTCCTCGAATAAAACTCTTGCATTGGTGGGTCAACTCTGCAAAAAAATACACCGTACAACTATTGGTAGGGTTCCCATATCTCCCTTTCCCATACACACCTGCAAGAGCCAACGACATGAAATTATGCTTGTTCATCTGGTTTTTCACTCTAGGACCAAAAGTCACCAAGTGTCCCTGAACCACATTTTGATGCAACTTTCTATTGGACATAAATCATCAACTGAAGGTCGGATCCATGAATCGTAGATTCCGTTGGTATCCAAGCATGAAACTACATGTAGGGGGCCCTCTCCATTGTGATTTTATGGCCCAATAACTACATTGTGCATTGATTTCATAAACTAGGGTTTTTCTCAGTTTCCTTGAATGCAACTCTTGCATTGGTGGGTCAACTCTGTGAAAAAATCCATCGTGCAACTACTGGTATTTTTCCCATATAGGCCTTTCCCATACACACCTACAGGATCCAGCGACATGCAATTATGTTTCTCCATTTGTTTTTTCTCTCCTGAACCAAAAGTCACCAAGTGTCCCTCAACCACATTTTGAGGCTACTTTCAACTCAACATAAATCATCAACCAGAGGTCGGATCGATGAATTGTCGACCTCGTTAGTATCTTGGAATGCGACTAAATTTAGAGGGGCCTCTCCACTTTCTTTTCATGTCCCAGTGACTAAATTGTGCATTGATTTCATAAACTAGCATTTTGCTCACTTTCCTTGAATGCAACTCTTGCATTGGTGGGTCAACTCTGCAAAAAAAATCCACCCTGCAACTAATTTTAGTGTTCCCATATCGGCCCTGCCAATACACACCTGCAGGATCCAATGGAATGCAATTATGTTGGTCCATTTTTTTTTTCTCCAGGACCAAAAGTCACCAAGTGTCCATGAACCACATTTTGAGGCGACTTTCAACTAGACGTAAATTGTCAACCGAAAGTCGGATCGATGAATCGTCGACTTCGTTGGTCTCCTGGAATGATACTACATCTAGGGGGGGCCTCTCCACCTTGTTTTCATGGCTCGGTGACTACATTGTGCATTTATTTCATAAACTAGGGTGTTTCTCAGTTTCCTTGAATGCAATTCTTGCATTGGTGGGTCAACGCTACAAAAAATTCCACAGTGCAACTATTTGTCATGTTCCCATATCATCCTTGCCCATACACACATGCAGGAGCTAACGACATGCAATTATGTTGCTCTGTTTGGTTTTTCGCTCTAGGACCGAAAGTCACCAAGTATCCTCAAACCACATTTTGAGGTGACTTTCAATTGGAGATAAATTGACAACCAAAGGTCGGATCTATGAATCGTCGAATCCATTGGTATCCTGGAATATGACTACATCTAGGGGGCCATCTCCACTATTTTTTCATGGCCCAGTGACTACATTGTGTATTTATTTCATAAACTAGGGTTTTTCTCAATTTCCTTAAATGGAACTCTTGCATTAGTGGATCAAATCTTGCATTGGTGACACACATGCTAATTTCTGAAGTCTCATTAATTTTCCCTAGTTCAAAAATTTTCTGCACGGCATCATATATTTTTTGGTTGGGATCTCTCTATAGGTGAAATAGGGATTTGGTAATCCAATTTTTGTGTACTTAGGTTAGGTGCTTGAATTTGTTGATATTGTTGGGTGTGATACCCTATGTTTCTTGGGAGAAGCTCTTGGACCCTGAAAAATGTTTTGTCTTCTTCATATTGGTTTTTTTTTAACATGGATATGGCTATGGTGTCTTGCTTATATTTTAAGATTGTGTCTAGACTTTATGGTATGTGGACACTGGAGCTTTAAGACGTGTGACATATGATAGGTCATTATTAAACATGTTTCAAGAGAAAGAGCAAGGTATGAGTGTGGATCTTGGTTATGATGCTACTTATCATGTGTAAGTGATGTTCTATTTGTTCCTTGTTTGAATAAGAATGTTTTGAGAGAATTCCAAAATATGATATATGTATAGTATAAAGTTCCATTTGAAGGAAAATAATGCACCACCAATGATTGTAATTTTTTGAAAGAGGGTGGTCTTTACAGGTTTCTTGTTGATCAAGTGGCACTTGTACATTCCATAGAAAGGAAATATGGGCCATCTATTTTTTGTGGAGGAATATGTAGAGAATGCATTGTGAGATGCCATGATCAAAATAGGTTTAGAAGCTATAGATTGATTCTAGGCTTGAAAATGATGAGAGTTTTTCGACTATAGGGATAGGGTTGTTGGAATTTCTTAGGTAGATGGAATTGACCTTGATAATGTTAGGACATTTAGAAACTTAGGATTTAGTTAAGATCAACTTGTGTAATATATCCGTTAGGTAAAAGTGTGTTTGTTTAGTATGCATTTGTAAATATTCTAATCCGATGGTCACGATATGTTCTAGACATAGAGTGATCCGACAGTTCAACTTCTCTTAGATCATACCTACCATTGATCCATGGCTTAACACCCGATTGGTCTATGATCTCTATTTAAAGAGCATATAGGGTCCTTGGCTAGTTGATTGATTATGAGAAGCTCATGTAACTTTCTTTCTTTTGCATAATAAATTGCTCCAAGTAGTTATTTGGCTGGGGCCATGGACTGTTTCCCTCTCGAGGGTTTTAACCACGTGACAAACATCGGTGTGTTGATCTGTGATATTTTTGTGTGAAGAGGTTGCTGAAGGTGTTTGGTATTTTGGGAGTACCCTATGTACCCAAACATGGTATCAGAGCTTTTATGAAGAGCCGCTTTCGGTTTTGATCAAGATCTGGAACCGGTGTTGCTGAAACTTTGAAAGGGTTTTTGGTTTTGGATTTTTTGTGCATTTTTGGCCTATGGAAGCTATTCCATTGTGTCCAAATCACTGTTTCCATCGGGAAATAGTTTTCGTTTCACCGAAAACCGTTTCCGTTTGCTCTAGAAACACCCATTTCGGCAAATCTGAAGGTATAATGTTACAATGACGTATTTGTTTTTTTTTAAATATCTCATATTTTATTAGTTTATTATTAGATATTTTATGTTTTAGTCTCAAACGGTTGTTTTCTCTGACTGCTTATGCTCTTTGTCGTGCACCTTGCGCGATCGCGGTGAATCAGAAACAGTAAGGAAAAGTTTTTTTTCTTATCTTCTCGGCTATGTATGCTCTTTGCCGTGCACCTTGTGCGATCACGGAAAATGAGAAACATCAAGAAAACTTGAAAACGTAGAATTTTCGGGTAAGCTAACCAAGATCTAACTCCATTGTGTGGAAAAAAAAATTTGTTTTTTGTTTTTCGTTTTTTTTGTGATTTGGAGGAAAAGAAAGCAAGCACGAAAAACGAGAGAGAAGAGTAATAAAAAAAATTTAAAAATTTTAAAAATTTTAAAAAAAGGCCCCCTTCCTCTTTCCATACTTTTACATACCTTTTAAACTTAGCTCACCTGGTCCAAAGTTGTTTTACACCTTGATAAGTTTTGAGTTCAAGTCTTATCAAGCTACTTTTTAGTGCATGCAATTTCTATTTTCAAGTTACTTTATTGTAAAAGTGCATCTCACATAAATAAAATAAAATAAAAGTGAGTCACTTAAGTCTTTTAATTTATTGCCACACTATTTAAAAGTCACATTATTGTAAAAGTGAGCATCACTTATTCTACAAAAGTGATTCACTTCAAAGCAATTTTATTGTAAAAGTGATTGTCAAAGGTTGATATTGGGAAGAGGGGGCTTCTTTTTTTAGTTGGTCAAGTTAATATCTGCCACGTCACTATTGGGGACATCTTCAACATTTTCTTTGATCAAGCATAACTTCATCATCCAGAATCAGTTTCAAGTGCTTTTTTTTTAAAACCGCATATTTTTTCAAGCTCTTTGCATCCAGACAGTTAGTTTCTATTATTTCAGCCATTATTTTATAGTATGGCCGCCCCTTGTGATATTATACTTACAAGTTCTAACTATTTCTCATGGAAATCTCGTATGGAGGATGTTCTGCGAAGTAGGAGACTTTTCAGGATAACCTCAGGGAAAGAAACAGAACCCACTGATGATGATAAGAAAATTAAATGGGAAAATCGATGTGATGAAGCTCATGGATTGATTGGGATGTCAATCTCTACTGATTTGTGATTCCACATATCTGGAATTGATTAACCTAATCTCGCTTGGGAAAATTTGGAATCTGTGTTTGGTAAACACAATGAAATTCGAGGTCATCAACTTGAGAATGAGTTGTTTTCCTTGAATACAAATGATTTTTCATGCATTCAAGACTATTTATCTAAGTATAAAACTCTTAGACTATTATGTGCCAAATGCAATATTAAGAAAGAAGACAAACAATGTATTTATCATATTCTTTCAAAACTTGGACCTGCATATTTTGTTTTTGTATCTACATTCTACTCCATGAAAGAATCCTTGACTGCAACTAGATATCAAGAGCCTAGCTTTGAATCCTTTTGTGATTCCTTAATTAGAGAGCAAGATAAGTTCATTCATCTTGGAATAATTAACAATGCAGATACATCTGAGAAAGCCTTATTGTCCCAACAGAAAGAAAAGTCCAAGCCTCCCAAGAAATAGAATTTTCGCAATAATAAGCCAAACAACAAGGGTCCCAAACCCTTTCAGTCAGCTCCTCCTTTAAAAAATGACAAAGGATCCAAGCAAAAAGGAAAGAAGACTGAGCGTCATTGCAATTTTTGTGGGAAAGATAATCATGATGAATCTAAATGTTTTAAGAATATGGCAGCCTTGGAAGCAGCAATGAAGAAGCACCACATCAGCCTAGATTCGTCTTCACAATCTAACTCTCATGGACATGCACTTTGTGCTTCTGGTTACTCTTATACTGCATCTTCTTCTTCGAATTCAAATGAATGGCTCATTTATTCTAGAGAATCTTATCATATGGCTAAGGATCAGGCCATCTTTTCTACTATGCATGAATGTAACACCAATCAAATATTTGTTGGTGATGATAGATCTTTAAGTGTTGTAGGATCTAGAATAGTTCCAGTAGAAAATGGTCATTTCAGTGATGTACTATGTGTTCCAAAAATTTCCTGCAATTTGTTATCAGTCTATCAAATCACTCATTCAGGTGAAGGTAAAATTGTAACTTTTACACCTCACCAAGTTGTAATCAAGTATTTTAAAACTCCTCAAAATGTACTTGCTACTGGAACTGTTGATAATATTACCAGGTTGTACAAATTTAACAATTTTGGGTCATCACCTTTTCCTTCAGTTTTTGTTGCTCATAGTGATAACTTGAGCAAACTTTGGCATGAGCGATTTGGTCACTTAAATTATTGCTCATTGCAACAACTATGTAAAGATAATATGGTGACTGGTCTTCCAATGATATCTTGCAAGGATGGTGTTTGTTCCAGTTTTGTACTCGAAAAACATCATCGGGACAGTTTTGACAAACGTGCCTCTTGGCACGCCTTGGCTCCGTTGGAGCTTGTGCATAGGGACTTGTGTGGTCCTCTTCCATCTGCTTCCTTTTCTGGTTTCAAATATTTCTTAACTTTCATTGATTACTACTCCAGACGCACTTGGGTTTACTTCCTAAAAATTAAGAGCGAAGTATTTAACATGTTCTTGGCCTACAAGGCCCTTGTTGAAAAACAATCTGGTCATCAAATTATTAAGTTAAGATCTGGCAATGAAGGAGAATATGTTAACAACAAGTTCACTACTTTTTGCACTGAACAAGGAATCTAGCAACAACACACTGTTCCATATACACCTCAACAAAATGATGTAGCTGAATGGAAGAACCGCACTTTAAAAGAAATGGCTAATTGTATGATCCAATCTAAGGGACTAAGTCTTCAATATTGGGCTAAGGCCATAAATTTTGCAAATTACATAGTTAATCGCACACCCACTAAATTTTTACAAGGTATAACAGCGGAAGAAGCATGGAGTAAAATTAAACCCCATGTAAATCACTTTCGTGTGTTTGGTTGTGAAGCATGGGCTCACATTCCGGATGAAAAACGGAAAGCATTGCAGCCTAAAAGTGAAAAGTGCATATTTGTTGGATATTCTGAAGATGTAAAAGGTTATAGACTTCTTCATCCCCATTCACATGATATAATCATTAGAAGAGATGTTAAATTTGATGAAAATCTCTTGGCTTGCAAGCCTAACTTGGTGGGTGTGCCATCTTTGGCCTGCAAGCCTGATTCAGTGATTGTGCCTTATTCTTCTTCTTCCAACTTATTTGAAAAGTTTTCAACTCCAATTTCTGATGATGACACTGAGGATGAAAATCCACCTCCGCCTTCTCATGTTCCTCCAATTGCACCAGCACCAATACTTCCTCGATGGGTCTGTTCAACATGTGAAGTAGCTGGTGATCTTGCCGGTGATCCTAGAGATCAACATTGAACACATTCTTAGTTTTAGAGAGACTCTTCTCTCTTGGCTCAAGTTTTCGAGAATCACGATCCATAAACTTTTGCAGAAGCTTCAGGAAATCTAGATTGGGATGCAGCTATGGATGAAGAATATCGTTCCTTAATGGCGAGC
>LPNX010007253.1:38739-49035 GCA_001517045.1 Pseudotsuga menziesii | reverse complement strand
AAAATTTTGAAATGTCAGACTTAGGACATTTGCATTATTTTCTTGGTCTCCAAGTCTTGCAAACCAAAGAAGAAATATTTCTTTCCCAGTCTAAGTATGCTTCTAACCTTCTTCGTCGCTTCCACATGGAAGATTGTAAACCAGCCCCTTTTCCCTTCCAGTCTGGAGTCAAACTTTCTGCCACTTGTACTTCCCCTGAAGTAGATGCCACCTTGCATAGCCAGCTTGTTGGTAGTATTTTATACTTGACTCATCCCCATCCTGACCTTTCCTTTGCCATTGGTCCCGTTTCCCGTTATATGCAAAGTCCTCATGAAAGTCATTGGAAAGCAGTAAAAAGAATACTTCGATATATTCGAGGTACAACTTAGTTTGGGATTCATTACAGTACAGGGGGGAAACCTTCGTTGGTTGGTTTCAACGATTCAGATTGGGCCGGTGATCATGATGATCGAAAGTCTATTGCATGTTATGTTTTCAGTCTAGGATCTGAACCTATCACTTGGGCTTGTAAGAAACAACAAGCTCTTGCTCTTTCTTCAGCAGAAGTAGAATATCGAGCCGCAGTTAATGCTAGTCAGGAAGCTTTATGGCTTCGACAGATCCTTTCAGAGTTTGGTTTCGAGCAGCAGCAGCCTACTCCACTTTGGTGCGACAATCAAAGTGCCATCAAGCTTGCCAAAGATCCAGTTCTACATCAGCGCAGCAAACACATTGAGCTACACATTCACTTCATCAGAAATCTTATTCATGATAGTGTTATTGAAGTTCTCTATTGCCCTACAGATGATCAAGTTGCAGGCATCTTCACCAAGTCGCTTACAGAAGTGAAGTTTTCTAAACTTCGGTCTATGTTAGGAGTTCAAGAATGTGTCCTTAAGGGGGGATAGGCTCTAATTCCTTCTTCCTTCTCCTAATAGTGTCACTTTTGTAAATCCTTCAATCCTATCCCAAGTTGTTCTTAAGGGGGGATGTTAGGATATTTAGACACTTAGGAGTTAGTTAATATCAACTTGTGTAATACATTCCATAGAAAGGAAATATGGGCCATCTATTTTTTGTAGAGGAATATGTAGAGAATGCATTGTGAGATGCCATGATCAAGATACGTTTAGAAGCTATAGATTGATTCTAGGCTTGAAAATGATGAGAGTGTTTTCGACTATAGGGATAGGGTTGTTGGAATTTCTTAGGTAGATGGAATTGACCTTGATAATACTCTTTCTTGAAAATTATCTCAGAATGAGAGACTTTACCTAGCTCAGGTTAGTGTGTTGATTGTCAAAGGCTTTGTTAGCATCCTGTAATTTTCCTATGGTTGCGGTAGGAAGCCATAGTGGTAACCATTTAGACCAAACTAAATACTAAAACAGCTTATACATTAAGCCTCTAAATACTAAAAAAAGGGGGATCTCTATGAGTTTATTTTTCCAATTATCATAATGAAAAGATATTAAATCTGTCGTTCTGATGTGATTCAATGAATATTGGTTTTTTATGCGAATCCAAGTTTTGAGAAGGGTAGTACTTTCAGACAATCAAATTTATTTTTCATTTGCATGGTGATTCTATTGATTTATATGGAGATAAGAATATTTTATTAGATTAATATTGGATTGGTAATTTATTATTGATGTTCTTTATTTTTAGGTTGAAAGTTATTTAAATATCAACAAAAATGCATTTAAGAATAACAAGATATATGCGCTATAAAATGAACCCCTGCTATACATTTGTTACACGTGGGTTAATCTTATTGATCACCTCAAGAAAATAAAAAATCTTTAATAATATAGGTGTGTATATGAGCTAAACATATTTTAAAAAAACCTAATAAATTTGTAAAGAGCTGGTAACCTTAAAGATCATGATGCAATAATTTAATATTAAATGTTGATGATTTAATAATAAAAATATACTTAGAGGAGGGTTAATTTCTTGTCTCTGTTTTTGTGAATAATAATAAAAGTATATAAAAAAATTATACAACCAACTTAAAACCAAAGTAATAATACTTTGTTTTAATTGTTCCATTTTAAAACATAAATCCATTAAATATTATAAAATTAATATATATATATATATAAATAAATAACATATAAAAATACTATAAAAATATTCTCTTTGTTCTGTTTTAAAATAGGGCTTTTTATAAGCAAACAAAATAAAAATAAAAAATATTTTATTTATTTTTGGTTAAATAAAACTTAAATTAATGTATATATAAAAACTAATCAAAAATTAAAAAAAAATTAAAACACACAATAAATCATACAAATATGTTATTTGTTCTTTTTTAAATAAATAAACTTTAAATTAAAAAAACAATAATAAAAGGGTTTTGTAAATAAATAAATAAAAACATTTTTATTATAACTACATAGGAATTAAAAATATAGATAAATATAAATTAACATTTGGAAAATAAACAAAAATATAAACATAAAAAAGTAATCCAAGAAAAATATAAAATAATAAAATTAAAATGCGTTTTTGAAATCGAAGGCAGCTGCTGTCGCAACTATGCCTTTCTTTTAATTTTTAATTTTTTTGTGTAATGGGACCTTGCAACATCTTTAGTTGAAGGGGGTATCCACATGGTCATTGAAACTACTAAACTTATCATAGAAATTGCTTATTTTGCACACTCCTCTATAATATAGATCAGTAGATGCTTTTAGAGGGGTTGACCCTCTCTCTCTATTTCGCAATCATTATATAAAGATGCATATTCATANTTATAAGATTAAAAAAAAACACATACAATTTTTTTTATAAAAAACTCAAACAATATATATATATATATATATATATATATATATATATATATATACAAAAACAACTTTAGAAATAATAATAAAATGGTTATGATAACATTACAAAAACTAAATTAAAAATAATAATAAAAAACTAAAAACGTATAAATAAATAAAAACATTAGGTAATAAATAAAATCATAAAAGTAAAATTATAAATGAATTTGAAATCTTCTCAAATTTTATGATTGTTGTGCTAACTCGTTTTTGCAAGTCACTCAAAAACAGGTTTCGACAAGAAGCGTTGCTACTTTCAGGTATAAAATAATTTTATTTATTTTCTTTAAAGTTTTGATTAAGCACATGTTTTCATGTATTTTCAATTCTCTCACAAGTTTGTTGCAGGAAAATGCTAACCTCGTTTGCAGATTCAAAGGCGAACGAATGGCATTTCCAGAATCGCAGACAATTTTCAGAAAAAATGTTCCATTAAAAGCTTGAAGAAATTGAGTTTCCACTATGTATGTCATGACATTTGCTGCCATAAAGAAGCATTTCAGAGTCGAATTATGCAATGTCATGATTACTTACCTTTTTTTATTCATCATCCATGTTAGAGTCTACTTTTTCTGCCTTATACGTCATGACTTCTTGCATGTCTACCTTTCTAAGTCGCACATATGTTTCCTCATTTTCAATTTATCTTTTTCCTTCTGAATAAAACCTTTCAACTTCCTTTCCATGAATACACTTATCCCTTCCATAAAAACTGTTTGATCTTCATATCAAGTTCATCTATAGTCCTACCACTCATTATGTATAACTCATATTGATTGATGTGGGATTCCTTAAGGACCACCTTTCAACAAGTCCTTCTCCATCGACCTCAGCACCTCATCTGGAATAGAGACTAGAGTTCATTTTCAGTACCTTGAGGCTTGCATGCCTTAATGGAAAGTTCTCTCACTGAAAATCATGGGAATTCATCAATGTCCCTTGATCGTTAGATCTGGAAAATGCCTTGACATCATCTCATTTATTCACACTTTGCACAATGTACTTAGGTACCTTGGCACTCATTGACATCAATGGTGATATTTCCTGCATTGGTTAACGAAATTCATCAATGGTCAGTAATCCAATTACTTCTTTCCATGTTTGACATCGACATGTTTATTTGCATGGTAAGAATTGTACCATTGGGTTTTGTAGCAAGTGAAGACTATATACCTTGCATGACTCCATCAGTAGTTTTATAGCAGCATACTTCAGCCATATCAGAGTACCACAGTTCTAATTTCGTCTCTCATCTTTTACTTCATCCAATGAAGTAGCAGTTCAGATCCGCAGTATTAGCCACATTCCTATTGCATAAGTTCATCAACTTTTTGGGTAAGTGGAGGTATGTTGTTTTCTAATATTTATCCATGTAATTCCTTAAATGCTAGAAAATTAACGAATTTGGAAAATTCGCTCACTACATTCCCTTTCTCCTTTTCATAAACCTAATACATCTTAAGTTGCATGAGGGGGAATTATTCATTTCCATTTTACATTTTCATCATCTCATTTACCCTTAATCAACATGTTTTCCCCAAACCATTTTATATCTATTGGCATGATTCATAATATCAAGAAAAATGATTTCTAATATACATTGATGGTTCATCATTTCTAATGCATAAATATTATGTATTGCAGAAAAAATATAAGTAAAACTAGCGAATGTAGTTAACACAAGAACCAACATTTAATATACATATGGTTGTCACACAAGAACCAACCATAAGGAAAATTGCTGCCACTCATGCATTTCAAACACTGGAATTATTTACTGTTACATACCATCATCATGTAAAGCCCAACTACAAATCCAAAAAGTTTTAAAGAGAATCAATGCATAGTTGCATGACGACATGCAACTAGTCAAGTTGGGGGGAATGTTGAAATGAAAAAAGACCACATTTTATTCACCTTTCATATACCATTTGTCACCATATTCCTATCTTATCTTTCCATAAAACCATTAATATTCACCACTTTCATAATAAATATGTGTTTATACTTACTATTTTCCAAATCATTTATTTTTGGGTATTTTGAGTGAATTTGTGGTTAATTATTGAGAAAAATAACATATCTTCATTATAATTTAAAGTTGGATGTGTTTGGTGATTTTTACAGGTGTATTTGAAGACTTTAACAAACTCAAAAGTGGCCACCTAGCCTCAAATTCGAATTCCATCCTCAAGATGTGGACTAACTTCAAGGAGAAGATCATGGAAATGTGGAGAGAATATCTCATCCAATATTTGCTGAGGATTTTGAGGGATGAGCTGTAGATTTGTTGAGGATTTGAAGGGATGAGTTGTAGATTTGTTGAGGATTTTGAGGGATAATTGAGAGAATAGTGGATCTGTAATTATGATCAGTTATCTTGAGAGTCATGTATAAATAGGAGGGTTCTCTCCTCATTTTGGTTAGAGGCCTCTCTAGTGGTTTGGTAGTAGAGAACTAGTTCATCTTTTTAGATAGTCATAGATTTGATCCTGTTGTAATAGATTTCATATTTCAATAGATAGTTTGATCTCTTCATATTGTGATGTCTTGTTTATGAATTGTTAATATAGATTTTATGTGAGCTCACGAGTTAATGTTGATTATTTGTTTCATGCAATTTCAGTCTTTTTTTATCAAGTTAATTTAAGCAATTTCCTATTTTATGCAATTAGATTTATTTATTTTTTGCAATTAGATTTATTTTTATGTCATTTCCTGTTTTCATAACTTAGATTAAATTTCAATTATAGAATAGGTTAGCAATACTCTGCCCCTGCATATATTTTGTTTGTATTTCACAAGTTTACGCTCTCTCCGGGTTGACAATTAAATCATTGGATATATATGTTATAATTTGTTTAATATTTTCCCCAACATTTTGGTGTCGTTGCCCTCGAGGTGCTAAAAGGGATCAGAGTCTAGATAGATAGATAGATTACGTTTACATTACACAGAAAGGGGGAGGGAAAAACGGTAAGATGCAAGGACGACTTCACTATGGAATTTATGGGATTTCCATGGTGTAATAGCCAGACACATCCACTATAGTGGGGTGCCCCAAATCCTTGTGTTCCTTTGTTGTTTTTCTGCAAGCGTGTTTATTTTCTACAAATGCGAGTTTATTTTTTATGTAAGTTTAGTTTTATAGTTTTGTAGTGTAAAGTTTGGTTTGCTTTCACTTTTTGGCGCCTTTATTTCATACTAACTTGCTTCTAACTTTGTATTTGTTCATTCTTTGTTTTGTACAGATTTTTGTGCATCTCCTTATCTCTGTTTTTTGCACTCGTTTTGTACTAACCCATTTCGTACTGTTTTTTGCATTTGTCATGTACTCGTTTTTATCTCTTTTCTTTTTTCAGTTGATTTGATTTTAGTTTTATGATGAGCATAAGCTTAGAGAAGCTCACTCAGATCCTAGCAAAAACCATGATCTCCTCTTCTTTATAAGAGAAGATCTTGACAACAATCAAGGATGAAATCACTCCTAAAGCAAATGAGGAAGAATCGACAGTTGCAGAATCATGCATGTCAGATGAATAACACTTGTTCAAACTAGAGATTGAAGAGGATGAAGAAAGGAACTTGGGTGATCATCATGCAAATGAAAGCTACATCGAACACAGGGTCCAAGTAAGTATTAGGTTAGATCAGTTTTGTTTGTGGTTTTACTTTGATTTACATTTATAATTCTTCGTTTCACATACTTTTAAATCTATTAGATTTCATTTTGTAAAATCATTTGTGAACATTCTTTTATTTCTTTTAGATAGTTGGTTGCATTGAAAATTTCATTTTATGTAAATAATCTTTAATTTTTAATTAGAATAGGTAGGTTTTAGTCTATATTTCTAATTTAAAATTAGCATGTAAGATGCTTTAATTTGTTTTAATGTCTTTGTTTACTAAAATTTTCATTTTTTGTCCTATTTACTATTCTTTTTTTAATTTTGTTAGGAATTAAAAATAGTTTTAATCCTTCAAATTTAAAAATATTTATAAAAAAACAACAACAACAATAACTAAAATTTGGATTTCTTTTTATTTTGAAATTTTATGTTTATTTAAATAATTTTGAGTCATATTAGGAATATATATATATAAACAATTAATACATTAGATATTAGTTTCTTTTAAATCTAAGAACAATTAAAAAAGAGATAAACAAATAAAAATAATAATAAACAAATATTAGTTTTAATTTTCTTATATAATCCTTTGTCTTAGTTTTACCATGCTGATTTTAAATCTTAGTTTTTAAAAAAATAAAAGTTTAGATTTAATTTATAAAAAGTAAAAATATATATAATAAAATTTAACCCTTTGAATCCTGCAATGCAAACATTAAACATTAGACAAAACAAAATCTCTATATATACAATAAAATATAATACTAAAAATTACTTAATAAAATTTAAAGCCGTTATACTTGAGTTTTTTATTAAAAATTAAAAATTGACAATATATATATTAGGTTTCCTTGTTAAGTTTTTTAGTTTTAATTCTAGTAATTCTGAGCAAACCTAATTCTCGACTGTCGTCCTCCTCCTAAGTCTGATATTACAGCCTTTAACACCCTGGTTAAATCTCTGGGCAAAACAATGAAGTATCATCCCTCACATCTTGTGAACAAAAATGCATCCAGACTGCGCGTGAGCTCGGCATCATATATCACATGGATAGTTGGCAATTGCGATGGGTTCTTTCCTTCTTTAAGACATTATGTGATAACTGTTGCTTCCCATTGAACTTCCACTTCCACCACGTGTCCTTGAGTCAACAAGGTTCTTACTTCTAAAAATAGCATTATCATGCCACCCATTGGACGATACTCCCAGGATCTCCCCAATGTCAGCAAGTTATGGAATACAAGTCATTACGGTTGAGCTGCCAGCCGAATTTGCAATGGTAGGGGGAAATCCCTGATAAATCGACGTGTGTTGAAAACTGAAAATTTCAAGTGTCCTCATCTTCACGTAATTCATGGGAGGTCGCTACCATTACGGGAGTTAGTTTTAACTTAGCTCTGAAATCCCAACTATCCACCACGCATAATAATAAAGGCGAACCTCTCGTTTAGGAATTGCCATATTTGTAGCAAGGAAACACCACCGAATTTTCTCTGGCCGAATTCCACGCATCCATCATCTGGCTTGGAGGGAACTAAGGTTTATAATCTATTAATGCCCAAACAAACCGAATTTACGCATGTGTTGGCCATATGTACTGGGAAACGCCTATTATATCGAGTTTTATTTTCTATATTTCTATTGCTTACTATATTTGGACTAAGCCAATTGCCATCCATTTATCTTTGGACAACGACAACTCGTTCCAAGCTATCTATTGATGCTTATGGTCAGTTAAGTAGAGCACAGATTGAAAGCGGCATACGACAGATTCTGCATTGGAAGGTTGGACTGTAGGTTAATTTTCTCTTTTCTAGATGTCTCTTTTCTTTATGTATAGGTTTGTCAGTGCTTATGAAGGCATCCATCCATGGACACGATGTTTGGTGCATACGCAACCATGGAAATTTTGTTGATGCAATATTTCATTCCTTGTTCTAATTGTTAAATCGAAGGGCATTCCAATGCAGGAAGTCTAAGTAAATGATTAGTTGGGAGTTGTATCTTAACTATTAATGAACCATCCAGCCCTATCATTTAAAATGCATATGAAAGGGAAAATGCTGGAAACATCAGTAACCTCGTCAACATTGGCATCGTTTCAGCGATTTCTCTTCATGTCTTCCTCTTATGTTAAGGGTAGGGTTGTCTTCGCCTCCTTACTCTAATCAACTCAAATAAGCGGCAAGATAATCCTTTCAATGGCTGCCATGGTAGAAACGAGAGATTTTGACATAAATGAGTCCAACAAAAAGGGGAAAGTAAAATTAAGAAAGGCGAAGTATTGCAAGTAGTGTAATGAGTTTTTTTATTTGAAATTTGTTCCTGAAAAGAAAGCTGTAGAATAAAAGAGCTTATACATTAAGCCTCTAAATACTAAAAAAGGGGATCTCTATGAGTTTATTTTTCCAATTATCATAATGAAAAGATATTAAATCTGTCGTTCTGATGTGATGCAATGAATATTGGTTTGTTATGCGAATCCAAGTTTTGAGAAGGGTAGTACCTACAGACAATCAGATATATATTTTTCTTTTGCGTGGTGATTCTATTGATTTATATGGAGATAAGAATATTTTATTAGATTAATATTGGATTGGTAATCTATTATTGATGTTCTTTATTTTTTGGTTGAAAGTTATTTAAATCTCAACAAAAATGCATTTAAGAATAACAAGATATATGGGCTATAAAATGAACCCCTGCTATACATTTGTTACACGTGGGTTAATATTATTGATCAGCTCAAGAAAATACATAATCTTTAATAATATAGGCATGTATATGGGCTAAACATGTTTAAAAAAACCTAATAAATTTGTAAAGAACTGGTAACCTTAAAGATCATGATGCAATAATTTAATACTAAATGTTGATGATTTAATAATAAAAGTATACTTAGAGGAGGGTTAATTTCTTGTTTTTGTTTTTGTGAATAATAATAAAAGTATATAAAAAAATTATACAACCAACTTAAAACCAAAGTAATAATACTTTGTTTTAATTGTTTCATTTAAAAACATAAATCCATTAAATATTATAAAATCAAAATATATATATATATATATATAAAATAAAAACATATAAAAATACTATAAAAATATTTTCTTTGTTCTGTTTTAAAATAGGGCTTTTTATAAGCAAACAAAATAAAAATAAAAAATATTTTATTTATTTTTGGTTAAATAAAACTTAAATTAGTGTATATATAAAAACTAATCAATTTTTTTTTAAAAGGAACACACACAATAAAGCATACAGATATGTTATTTGTTCTTTTTTTTAAATAAATGAACTTTAAGTAAAAAAACAATAATAAAAGGGTTTTGTAAATAAATAAATGAAAGCATTTTTATTATAACTACATAAGAATTAAAAATATACATAAATATAAATTAACATTAGCAAAATAAACAAAATATAAACATAAAAAAGTTATCCAAGAAAAATATAAAATAATAAAATTAATATGCTTCTTTGAAATCGAAGGCAGTTGTCATCGCATCTACGCCTTCTTTTTAATTTTTATTTTTTTTGTGTAGTGGGACCTCGCAACATATTCCATTGGGGGGTATCCGCATGGTCATTGAAACTGCTAAACTTATCATAGAAATCGCTTATTTTGCACACTCCTCTCTAATCCAGATCATTAAGATAGTCTGCTTTTAGAAGGGTCGACCGGTAAAAGGGTCGACTCTCTCTCCCTATTTCGCAATCATTACATAATGACGCATATTCATATCTATACACATAAACTTATAAGATTAAAAAAAACACATACAAATTTGTTTTTATAAATAAATCAAACAAAATATATATATGGGTGAGTGCACAAAGATGAGGGTCTCTTTTGA